>SMDT01001044.1:0-115767 GCA_005392925.1 Aquilaria sinensis | reverse complement strand
AAGTACTTCACATCAGGGCGAATGTGCAGGTTCCCCATTGTCTGCCTTCCAAGGATGGCGTTGTACGAGGACGGGACGTCCATGACGATGAATCTTGCCATTGTGGAGGCGTACAACTCAGCTGCTCCGTCTACCGAAGTCCCTCTCATCATCAGCGGGAGATCGATCCATCCGAGGACGGGGAGTTCGGATGGTCCAACCCCAAAAGTGGGCGAGGTGACAGGCTTCAGTTCGCTGCTGGAGATGCCCAAGCTCGGCAGCAGGTGCGAGAATAGGACGTCAGCATTTGAGCCATCATCAAGCAACACTCTTTTGACGTCCCAGTTCCCTATTCTCGCCATAATCAGCAGCGGATCGTCGTGGGGGAAGACGACGGTGGAGCCATCTTTGCGAGCCAGCTTCTTTGATGGACTTTGATACTCCATGACTGCAATTTCTCTGGCTTTCCGCTTTCTTTCCGAGGATGGGAGCCCCGTGGTGATGGTTTGGATAACCCCTGCTGGAGGTGGAGGGCGCCTTTTTGGACTTCTATTTCTCCGCCTGTCGGAGTCATAATCCTCGTCTTCGGCCCTTTCTTCCTCCTCTTTTCTTCCTTTGGGGAAGGCATCCGCAGGTATTTGCGAAGTTGGCCCTGTTTTATCAGCGACTCTATGTACTTCTTCAGCTGGAAGCAGTCTTCGGTGTCATGACCGTGGTCGCGATGAAACTGGCAGAACTTCTTGGCATTCTTTTTATTATCGGCGGTCATGGCCCTTGGCCGCCGAATCTGCGTCCCTTGCCTTTCCAGCGCCATGAGGATGCTGGTCCGTGTGGTGCTCAGGGGCGTGAAACTTTGAGGTTTCCTTCCCCGCATCCTCCGAGGTCGTCCTGCCTGTTCCGTCGGATGCCGAGCTTGTTGATTGGACCCTTCGGCGCGGTGGTGATCGGACTTCGGCCCTGCCATTCTCAGCTCCTCGGCTGTCATGTGCTGTTCGGCCCTTCGGTAAAATTCTCCGAGGGTGTCCGGGGGGTCCTTTGAGAACTCGTAGAACAGCTGTGAGTCCTCGCCGAAGGCCCCGTGTCATGGCAAGAATGCGGATTTCGGGCCGAAAGTCTGGGACGCTCAGGGCTTCCCTGTTGAACCTTTTCGACATAGTCTCGGATGGTCTCTCCGTTTCTCTGCTCTATGTCGAACATCTGGACAGGCATCTTCGCAGTCGGCCTGCTCCCAATGAATTGCTGCGTGAAGGCCGTGGACAACTCCTGGAACTCAGTGATGGTCCCTGGAGGCAATGAATTGTACCACGCAGTTGCTGGCCCTGTGAGGGTGACTTCAAAGCACTTGCACATGGTAGCGTCATCAGCACCGTGCATTATCATGCTGCGTCTGTACTTCATCAGAGTCCTGTGGATCAGTACGGCCATCATAAATTTCCCCGAGGTACTCTGAAGTACCTGGCATAGCTGCCTCAACGACGGCCTGAATGAATGGGGAGTCATCTTCGCAGCATGTTCCCAGAGAGTCTGGCCCAAACGGGTTTTCTGGCCACTTGTTTCTCCACTCTGTCCAGCCGTGCTAGTATCCTCTCCATAAGCACTGTGGCGCTAGGGCCTTCTTCAGGGAATGGAGATCGCCGGCGCCTCTTCGGGGAGCGAGTTCGGCGCTGAGGGGACAAGGACCTCGCCTCAGGCGACGAACTGCTTCGCTGTGAGACTCTCGGTCGCTTGGACCCGGTTTGTCCCACAGGCCGTTTCCCGAGGGCTATATCTTCTGTGGATGATTCTTCGCGAGGGTCTCCACTCCCCGAACTGCGATGTGTAGACTTGGGGCCTTCTCTCCCGAGGGCGTGTCGGTGAGGGGGGTCTCTGGGCCCGTGCTTGCTGTGGCCACCTTCGGTCGATCTGCTGGGTCATTTCAGCAACGACCGAACGCTGAAAGTCCCTCAAGAAGCTCATGGTGACTACCAGAGGGCGGTCTTCCTCAGGCGCAGAAGTCCCTCGGAGTGTTTGCTCAGCAGCCGGTTGTTTCTCAGGCGCGGACGGGGACCTTGAGAGCCCCTTGTCCTTAGAATGCCGAGTATCTACATCTGACGGCGATTCTCGAGGGTGTTCCCAACCCGACTGTCGCAAGATTGGACAGGTGGTGCACGCCAGTATGTTCATGGTGACTGGAGGGGAGATTAGGGAGAAGAACGCTTGGTGGACATGTATCGCCCCAAAGGATATTCCTGGAAAGCTTAGAAACAACGGGTAGGAGGCCCCTTTTGGTGTATTTTTTTCGCAGTGGGGGTGGTTCACACACCGCTCGCCCCACCCCCCCCTTGAACACACCCGTGCTCTGTCGATTCACGAGAGGGATGGGCCAGTGTGTGGCGGAGAGACTTGGGCGTCGGAGGCTCCCACCCCCCCGGAAAAACACTCCGGGGACCTACTAACCCTTTGTTTTTGAGCTTTCAGGCACTCCTTTGGGCGATCCATTCCACCAAGCGTTCTTCCTCCCAGAAGTCCCTCATCCAGTCATCATGACTCTGAACGATGAGGCCCCTGGCCTTCATTTCGCGCCGTCTGTGGGAACCTGCTCTGAGATCGCCGTCATTGAGACTAGGCGTTCTAAGGACAACGGGGCTCTTTCAGCGTTCGGTCGTTGCTGAAGTGACCCAGCAGATCGACCGAAGGTGGCCACAGTAAGCACGGGCCCAGAGACCCCCCTCACCGACACGCCCTCGGGAGAGAAGCCCCAAGTCTACACATCGCAGTTCGGGGAGTGGAGACCCTCGCGAAGAACCATCCACAGAAGATATAGCCCTCGGGAAACCGCCTGTGGGACAAACCGGGTCCAAGCGACCGAGAGTCTCACAGCGAAGCAGTTCGTCGCCTGAGGCGAGCTCCTTGTCCCCTCAGCGCCGAACTCACTCCCCGAAGAGACGCCGACGATCTCCATTCCCTGAAGAAGGCCCTAGCGCCACAGTGCTTATGGAGAGGATACTAGCACGGCTGGACAGAGTGGAGAAACAAGTGGCCAGAAAACCCGTTTGGGCCAGACTCTCTGGAACATGCTGCGAAGATGACTCCCCTTTCATTCAGGCCGTCGTTGAGGCAGCTATGCCAGGTAACTTCAGAGTACCTCGTCTGGAAATTTATGATGGCCTTACAGATCCACAGGCCCACTTGACGAAGTACAGACGTAGCATGATAATGCACGGTGCTGATGACGCTACCATGTGCAAATGCTTTGAAGTCACCCTGACAGGGCCAGCAACTGCGTGGTACAATTCATTGCCTTCAGGGACCATTACTGAGTTCCAGGAATTGTCCACGGCCTTCACGCAGCAATTCATTGGGAGCCGGCCAACGGCGAAGATGCCTGTGCACATGTTCGACATAGAGCAGAGGAACGGAGAAACCATCCGAGACTATGTCGAAAGATTCAACAGGGAAGCCCTGAGCGTCCCAGACTTCCGGCCCGAAATCCGCATTCTTGCCATGACACGGGGCCTTCGGCGGGACTCACAGCTGTTCTACGAGTTCTCAAAGGACCCCCCGGACACCCTCGGAGAATTTTACCGAAGGGCCGAACAGCACATGACAGCCGAGGAGCTAAGAATGGCAGGGCCGAAGTCCGATCACCACCGCGCCGAAGGGTCCAATCAACAAGCTCGGCATCCGACGGAACAGGCAGGACGACCTCGGAGGATGCGGGGAAGGAAACCTCAAAGTTTCACGCCCCTGAGCACCACACGGACCAGCATCCTCATGGCGCTGGAAAGGCAAGGGACGCAGATTCGGCGGCCAAGGGCCATGACCGCCGATAACAAAAAGAATGCCAAGAAGTTCTGCCAGTTTCATCGCGACCACGGTCATGACACCGAAGACTGCTTCCAGCTGAAGAAGTACATAGAGTCGCTGATAAAACAAGGCCAACTTCGGAAGTACCTGCGGATGCCTTCCCCAAAGAGCAGAAAAGAGGAGGAAGAAAGGGCCGAAGACGAGGATTACGACTCCGACAGGCGGAGAAATAGAAGTCCAAAAAGGCGCCCTCCACCTCCTTCAGGGGTTATCCAAACCATCACCACGGGGCTCCCATCCTCGGAAAGAAAGCGGAAAGCCAGAGAAATTGCAGTCATGGAGTATCAAAGTCCATCAAAGAAGCTGGCTCGCAAAGATGGCTCCACCGTCGTCTTCCCCCACGACGATCCGCTGCTGATTATGGCGAGAATAGGGAACTGGGACGTCAAAAGAGTGTTGCTTGATGATGGCTCAAATGCTGACGTCCTATTCTCGCACCTGCTGCCGAGCTTGGGCATCTCCAGCAGCGAACTGAAGCCTGTCACCTCGCCCACTTTTGGGGTTGGACCATCCGAACTCCCCGTCCTCGGATGGATCGACCTCCCGCTGATGATGAAAGGGACTTCGGTAGACGGAGCAGCTGAGTTGTACGCCTCCACAATGGCAAGATTCATCGTCATGGACGTCCCGTCCTCGTACAACGCCATCCTTGGAAGGCTGACAATGGGGAACCTGCATATTCGCCCTGATGTGAAGTACTTGACTGTCACATTCGCCACCAAGGATGGAGATGCAGAGGTCTTCATAGACCAAGCCGAGGTAAGAAAGGTGTTTGTGAAAGCACGAAAAGCTCCGGCAAGCAACCTCGCGCAAACAATGGAGGCAAAGGCGCCAGAAAAAGGCAAAGAAGAAGATCTCGCCAAAGCAGAAACGGAAGCAGTAGATCTTGTCCCAGGACAATCTACCCGAATAGGGAAGAGCTTGGCCGAAGGTGACAAGGAAAAACTTGTATCCTTTCTGCTGGAAAATAAAGATCTGTTTGCCTACTCGCCGAAAGATATGCCAGGAGTAAACCCTGGCATAATACAGCATAGCCTCAAAGTAAGCCCGGAAGCAAAACCTGTCCGGCAAAAGAAACGGAGCATCTCAGCCCACAAAAGCAACTTTGTCAAAACCGAAGTCCAGCGTCTCCTAGATGCTGAAGCTATCAGGGAGGTCAAGTACCCCGAATGGTTAAGCAACGTGGTCATTGCCACAAAAGAAGGTAGCAGCAAACTCCGGATGTGCATCGACTTCAGAAACTTGAACGATGCTTGCCCGAAAGACTCATACCCTCTGCCGCCAATAGATCAACTGGTAGATTCAACTGCTGAATATGGGCTCCTTAGTTTCCTAAACGCCTTCAGTGGCTACCATCAAATAAGGATGGACCCCGAAGATGAAGAGAAGACTGCCTTCATCACCGAGGGAGGAACATATTGCTATATCAGGATGCCCTTCGGGCTCCAAAATGCAGGAGCCATCTACCAGAGGCTGATGAACAAGGTCTTCAAAGACCAAATGGGGAGAAACATGGAGGTGTATGTTGATGATATGATAGTCAAGAGCAAGCTGCCTGGCTACCACGTTGCAGATTTAGAGGAAACCTTCCAAAAGCTTAGAGCCTTCGGGATCCGCCTTAATCCTAAGAAGTGCATCTTCGGGGTGACCTCGGGAAAATTCCTTGGGTACATGGTATCCAAAAGAGGCATCGATGCTAGCCCCGAGAAGATTAAGGCTCTGCTTGAGTTCCGAACTCCTGCCACAGTCAAAGACGTGCAGAGACTCACCGGAAGAATAACCTCTCTGAGCAGATTTATTTCCAGGTACGGAGATAGGTGTCGACCTTTCTTCAAAGTCCTCACAAAGGCAGCAAAAATGGAAGGCAACCTCGGAAGAAATGATCATCCTTGGGATGAAGATTGCCAAAAAGCCTGGGAAGAACTCAAAGTCTACTTGGCCAGCCTGCCGACTCTGCAACAACCTCGGGAGGGAGAGCCCCTCGCGCTGTACCTCACCGTCACAGAAAAGCTGTGAGCTCAGTCCTCATGAAAGAAGAAGGGCCAAAGCAATGGCCGGTCTACTATGTCAGCAAGTCCCTGCATGGCGCCGAAATCAGGTACCCTTTGCTTCAAAATGCTATATATGCCTTGGTGCTTGCAAGGAGAAGGCTGCGACCATACTTTCAGGCTCACCCCATCATCGTCCGAAGTAGTCTGCCGCTACGGGATGTCATGAAGAGAGTTGATCATTCGGGAAGGCTCTCCAAGTGGTGCATAGAGCTGGGCGAACACGAAATCACGTATGAGCCTCGGAAGGCCATAAAAGCTCAAGCACTGGCAGATTTTATCGCCGAAATACCCACCACTGAGGAGAGCCATTCAGATCCAAAAGAGGGTGAGCCAGAATGGACCTTGCACGTAGACGGAGCCTCGGGGTCCGAACACCAGGGAGCTGGAGTAATTATCAGGGGCCCCGAAGGCCTGGAGGTAACGAAGGCTATCAAGTTCAGCTTCAACGTCACCAACAATGTAGCTGAGTATGAAGCCCTCATAGCGGGATTACGCTTGGCCAGAAAGATCGGCGTGAGAAACTTAAAGGCTCACAGCGATTCCCAGCTGGTAGTTCGGCAGACGGCAGGAGATTATGGGGCGAAGGACCCAATCTTGGCAAAATACCACGAGCTGGTAGCAAAGCTCATCCAAGAGTTTGACGCCGTACGGATCGAAAATGTACCTCGGCGGAATAACACTGAGGCAGATTGCTTGGCGAAGTCGAAAACATACACCGAGGTGCTAGACCATCCGAGCATCTCAGTGCTAAGCATAGCGACCTCGGGAACAGGGTGGAAAGACCCAATAAAAAGATACCTCGCAGAGAATTTGCTCCCCGAAGACCCCGGTGATGCTGCAAGACTATGAAGACGCTCCGGAAGATTCTTCCTGATTGGCGAAGAGTTATACCGGTAGGGATATGCGAATCCGCTGCAAAGATGTGTGAATGAAGAGGATACTGAAATGGTCCTTGAAGAAGTTCACGAAGGCATGTGTGGTTCACACATTGGAACTGATGCCCTTGCAGCAGTGATACTCCGCCAAGGATACTTCTGGCCTACCCTGAGAAAGGACGCAAGACAGTTCGTCCGGAAATGTGGTAGCTGCCAGAGACACGCGAACATCCAGAGGGCACCCTCGGAAACAGTAAGTTCGGCTGACTATCCTTGGCCGTTCGCAGTCTGGGGTATAGACCTTATTGGGCCACTCCCCACAGCACCCGGAGGCGTGAAATTCTGCGTGGTAGCAGTGGACTATTTCTCAAAATGGGTAGAGGCAGAACCACTAGCAACTATCTCGGCAAAAGAAGTGCAGAAGTTCGTATGGAAGAACATCGTATGCAGATTTGGCATACCGAGGGTACTAGTAGCTGATAATGGATCCCAATTCATAGACAAAGGATTCCAGGAATTTATCAGCGACCTCGGAATAAAGATGCACTTCGCCCCAGTAGCTCACCCCCAAAGTAACGGGCAGGTGGAAGTATCGAACAGGACCATAAAAGATGGCCTGAAAAAGAGACTGGGAGAAGCAAAAGGGAAATGGCCAGGAGAACTCCAAAGCATATTATGGAGCTACCGAACGACGCCCCGGAGAGCCACAGGGGAAACTCCCTTTTCACTAGTCTTCGGGACAGACGCCATTGATGGCCAGGGGCCTCATCGTTTATAGTCATAGTGACTGGTGGAGGGACTTCTGGGAGGAAGAACGCCTGGTGCACTGGACAGCCCAAAGGAGAGTGCCTGAAAACTCAGAAACAACAGGTTAAGAGGCCCCTGGAGTGTTTTTCCGGGGGGGGAGCCTCCGACGCCCAAGTCAGTGGTGGCCGAGAGAAAGGCAGAGAAAATAGCACAAAGGGCTGAGGATTTTTGCCTGGTAATGGGAGCCGTATTTCGCCAGTTAAAAACCCCCCTGTCTGGTACTAACTCCTGGTATTTATAGGAGTGCCTAGCCCGTTCAGATCGCGACACGTGTTCGGTCGGATTTTCCTGACTTTCTGGGCATAGGAGACAGATAGTAAGTTACCTTGAGCCATGTGTTGAGGCGGGCCATGACGTGATTTTGATGGCGTCAGCGTGGCAGAGCGCCTTTTGAGGCGGATTGTGGCGTCTGTGATTGGATGTGTCAGAGGCTTCCTTAAATGCTTCCATAAATCTCCTGCCGTACTCCCGAGGTCCCTGGGTGAGGTCGTCCTTTTGTACGGACAAAGCCTCTTCGGGAAACAAGCCCTCAGTTCGGGGGTTCCCAGCTTCAGGGAGTTCCGTCTTCGGGGATATCGTGTTCGGCTCGCTATGTTAGGTGCCTCTTTTCCGAAGGCGATCCGTTCACAACCCTGGGGGGGGCGAGTAATGTCCTGGCGTGCCGGGCTCGAAGCTCTTCGGCTATCTCCCGAGGTGCCTGATCACACCTTTTCTCGGGTAGCGCCAGCTTCTTCTGGCCATTCTTGTGGCAGGGAGTTCGGCCAGATAGAGGCGATAGTCTTTGGCTATCACATGCCCCCCTTTGGAAAGCCGAAGTGAAGACTTCGGTTTTGCATCTCTTTCCGAGGTTGTCTATGGGAGTCTCTTTTGGAAGCATAACCTGTTCCGAGGATGTGCCTTTTGCCCGAAGATTACGGGCTCTTCGGCCTTGGCCTTTTCTTTGGTGTCCTCGAGGCAGAGCCTGCTTTTTGTTTCTGCAGGTGGCCTGTTTTGTTTCTGCAGGTCTGTTTGGCCAAGCGTGTCAGCCTGAGCGGCGCGTCCCAGTTTTCCAGGGATGTCAGAAGACGTGCCCCAGCTTTCAAAGGATGTTTGGAGGACGTGTCCCTTATTTTCGCGCAGGAGTTGACGTGTGGCGCTTTGCCATTGGAGGAGAGTCGCGTCGGTTACAGAGGGCACGCTTTTTCAAGTGCAGAGAGCAGTTACAGCGTCGGTTCGCCTCCAAAGGGTATTTATGACGACGTTTCGGTTACCCACCTCTGGCTTATAAATAGCTCATTTCATCATAAGTTCCTTTTGCTCACTCTTTTGCTCTTTTCTCTGCTTTGCCTCTGTTCTTGCATTTTTCTTGCTTTCTGTGGCGGAGCTTCCGTAATCAAAGTCTTTTTTCCAGCCAACTTTCACGATGGCGTCCTCAGATTTTGGCAAATCTTTTGGTGGGTTTTTATTTTCCAGCGCGTTTTGATCCCTGTGTTCTTCTGAGTTTTTCTCTGGAAACTGTTTTCTTCCGTTTTCAAACTCATTTTTACGTCGAAAATGCCCATTCCTGAGAGCTGGTAGCCTCTTTTAGCCCATCCTTGTTGCACCACCCCTGAGAAGTTAGAGAGGTGGAAGCAAAAATTCTTTCTTCCCTCTTACGCCGTTATCAGGCTGCCTCGTTCTAGCCACTATGCATTTTCAAACCATAGTAAGGAGGTTACCGTTTTCCGAGCCCAACTGAAGGCCGGTCTTCGATATCCCCCTCGAAGATGGTGTGCGAGTTCTGCCAATTTCATGGCATTGCGGTGAACCAGCTTCCCCCGAACTCGTTCTGCTATTTCAACGCCTTTCTCTGCATGTGTGGCGTCTTCGGGATAGAACCCCATTTCAGGATTTTTATGTAGTACTACAAGCTCTCTGTGGTCCCGAAGGGTGGCTTCTATTTCATGCTACCTCGGGGATCCGGGAGCAAGAAATTCATGTTCACCTCGCCACTAAGGATAGCTGGCGGGGGTGACAACAGAAGTTCTTCTTCATGAAGAAGGCTGAGGCCTGGTCGTATGTTCCGACCGAATGGGCTCAGGGAACACTGGATGCGGACGTTGGTGATCTGAGGATGCTGCTGACCCCAGAGTTGGCTCCCGTGTTCGCGTATTTCGACGCCCGCATTCGGGCTGTCTCTGACTGGGATCCCGAGGTCTCTCCGCGTGCCCTTTACCCTTTTCCAATCAACTGGAAGTTGATGACCGAAGAGGTCCTTCGGGAACTGAAGGTGGTAAAGGAGCACAAGACTGACCTCGGGATGCCAGCTCCTGCCATCGCCGGGAAAGATTCCTGGTTGGTCAAGCTTCTTAAGGAGGAGATTTCTTTCGAAACGCTTGCCGAAAGTGAGTTATCTTCTACTCCTTTGCTGTTTTTTCCTCGGACTTACGCTGATGTTTCTCTCCTTTTTCAGAGATGGGCGACGACACTGCCGCCTATTACAAGTCCCTCTTCTCCGGCCAAGTGGAGAAGGACGATCAAACGAAGAAGGCGGCTTCCCGAAGGCGGAAGTCTACTGGCGCGGGTCCTTCGAGGAAACGGGCAAAGAGAGCTACTCAGGTTCCTCTAGAAGAAATACCCGAGGAGACTGCCGAGGAGCCTGGGACAGCCGAGGTTCCGGCGTCTGAGGCTGCTGCTTCCGAGGTCCCTCCAACCGACGTCCCTCCTCAAAGTCCTACTGCGTCGCAGGCCCTCCTTGATGTAGTGGTAGAAGTACCTTCTGCCGAGGAGCGGCGCAAGCAGAAGGGTAAGGGCATTTCGGCCGAGGAGGCCGAGGACTCCGAGGACGATGTTGCCGAGGTCCCGCCAGGTTTGTTTCCAGACAAAGTGTACTTCCTTTGTTTTTTCTGGAATTGCCTTTGTCTCTGACCTGTTTTTCTTTTTCGCCCTGCAGGGGAGTTACTTACCCCGAACTGGGCGGCCGAACACGCGGAGGCGAGGGCCCGTCGCGACGCCAAAGTCCCGCAAGGGAAGATACCAAAGGAGCCTTTCTGGACATTCACGGAGGACATGAACTTGTACTCCGAGGACTGTCCTGAAATGGTGAAGCAGATTTCGAAGGGGGTGCTCACCGAGGCCTCCTTCAAGGCTATAGCGGCGGCCCATCTAGGGGATAACACCCTTGCCGCAAAGATCACCGAGCATGCTGCTCAGGTATATCCTTCACAACTCTTCCCCTTCAATTTTTTCCTAAGTGTTTGGCTCTTACTGACCTTGCGTTTTATCTCCTTTGCAGCTGCTGGGGTACGCCGGCTTTCTCCGAGTTCGGGTAGCCAGGCAGACGGCATTCCGAGCTTCGGCCTCAGAGGCCCTAGAAAAGGCGAAAGCGACGTGCTCGGAATTGACCGCCAAGAACCAGCAGCTGGCAGATGCTGCGAAGGAGGAAGCTGCCACCCTTCGGGAGGAGTTCCGAAAGGAGAAGGAAGTTTTGATGGCGGACTCCTCCCTGAAGATTGCCGACCTCCGCAATCATGTGGCGGGGCTGCGCGCTGCAAACCAAGACCTTCTCCAAGACAAGGCAAAAAAAGAGAGAATATCATAGTCACACTCTTGTCTGAGAAGAAAACCCTTCAAGCCGAGGTCCAGTCTTTGAAGAAGGAGCCGAAGGGGGAGGAGCGGATAAAGGTGCTGGAAGAGGAGGTCGGGGATCTGAAGGACGAGCTTGACGACCTTGAGCTTAAGAAGAACAAGTCTGATCAAATGAACAAGGTCGCGTTTTAGGACGGCTTCTGCCTCGCTCGGCACCAGGTTCTCCAAAGGTTCCCAGGTCTGGACCTCTCTTTTCTAGAGGGTCTAAACATTCCTGGGGGACCTCCGTGGAAATGGTCCAAGATCGAAATTCTGAAGCTTCCTCCAATTCCAGCGCGGAAGGTGGCGGAAAAGGGTGGACAAACGAGTGGCTCTCAGGACGCCGCGAACCCTTAGGCTTCTTTAGGGCCCCTTTTCCTTCCCTTCTTTTTTGTACTCCTTCTTCGGGCACTTCTTTATTGTAAGGCAGCTTTGCTCTTAACGGAGATTTTTTGGCTAAGTGTTTCTTCAAGTTTCTTTATTTCCATTGTCCCGAACACGTTCGCTCAAGAGACTTCGGAAAACCTGCGATCAAAGAAACTTTTTTACCTTCCTTTGTCCTGAGTACGTTTTACTCGAGAGACATTCTGGAAAGTCTGAGAAAATTTGACTAAGTCTTTTTTGCAGGCTTTTTGCATTTCCAATTTTTCCCGAACATGATTGCTCAAGGGACTTCGGCAAACCTTTAGTCAAAAATTTTTGTTTTTCCAGTCCCGAGCATGTTTGCTCAAGGGACTTCGAAAACCTTCAGCAAAATTTTTGTTTTTCCAGCCCGAGCATCTCAAGGGACTTCGGAAAACCTTCCGCGAGATTTTTCACTTCCCATTTTCCCGAGCACGTTCGCTCAAGGGAGCTCGGGAAATTATCTCAGCGCTGGCTACGGCGAGTACTTCTGCGAGATTTTTGTTTTCCATCTTTCCCGAGCGTGGCGGCTCAAGGGACTTTGGAAAGCCATATCTACGCTTTATCATGGCGAGCATCTTTCGCGGAATATTATTCATTTCTGCACTTAAGAAATTTTCTCAAGATACTACTATATATTTAGAACATTTTTTTTGTTCAACATACCTCCTCCGCTCAACCTTAAGCGTAGAATTTTTTCAAGGCGCCCGAGTGCCAATTGCTCTTCAATTCTATGCCTTCGACGTCGCCAAGCTTGTACACGCCTTTTCGTTGTTTCGGCAAGGGCCAGATAGGGTCCTTCCAAGTTTGCGCGAAGTGCGCCATGGGATGGCCTTCGGGGTGCAAAGTCGGCCTTTCGGAGAACGAGGTCTCCCTTCTTGATTTCTTCTGGCCTGGCCCGTAAGTTTATAGCCACGGCCATTCTTCGCTGGTAAGCTTTTCTTCTCAGCTCGACTATTTCTCTGTGTTCGGCCACCAGATCGAGATTGGTTCTTAGGCCGAGGTCGTTACCACCTTCATCAAATACTTGCACTTTTTCCGGAGGTCGAACTATCTCTATTGGGATAATGGCCTCCGTTTCGGAGATGAGTGAAAAAGGAGTTTCCCCTGTGGCTCTTCGGGGCGTCGTTTGGCAGCTCTATAATATACTTTGGAGTTCTCCTGGCCAATTCCCCTTGGCTTCCCCCAGTCTCTACTTCAGGCCATCTTTTGTGGTCCTATTCGATACTTCCACCTGCCCGTTGCTTTGGGGGTGAGCTACTGGGCGAAGTGCATCTTCATTCCGAGGTCGCTGGTGAATTCTTGGAATCCTTTGTCTATGAACTGGGATCCATTATCAGCCACTAGTAAACCTGCATACGATGTTCTTCCATACGAAGTTTTGCACTTCTTTTGCCGAGATAGTTGCTAGTGGTTCTGCCTCTACCCATTTTGAGAAATAGTCCACTGCTACCACGCAGAATTTCACGCCTCCGGGTGCTGTGGGGAGTGGCCCAATAAGGTCTATGCTCCAGACTTCAAAGGGCCAAGGATAGTCTGCCGAGGTTACTATTTCCGAGGGTGCCCTCTGGATTTTTGCATGTCTCTGGCAACTACCGCACTTTCGGTCGAACTGCCTTACGTCCTTTCCCAGGGTAGGCCAGGAGTAGCCTTTGGCGGAGTATCACTGCTGCAAGGGCATCAGTTCCAATGTGTGAACCATACATGCCTTCGTGAACTTCCTCAAGGACCATTTCAGTATCCTCTTCATCCACACATTTTTGCAGCGGATTCGCATATCCCTGTCGGTATAACTCTTCGCCAATCAGGAAGAATCTTCCGGAGCGTCTTCGCAGTCCTGCAGCATCGCCGGGGTCTTCGGGGAGCAAATTCTCTGCGAGGTATCTTTTGATTGGGTCTTTCCACCCTGCTCCCGAGGTCGTCATGCTTAGCACTGAGATGCTCGGATGGTCTAGCACCTCGGTATACATATTTTTTGACTTCGCCAAGCAATCTGCCTCAGTGTTATTCCGCCGAGGTACATTTTCGATTCGTACGGCGTCAAACTCCCGAATGAGCTTTGTTACCAACTCATGGTATTTCGCCAAGGTCGGGTCTTTCGCGCCATAGTCCCCTGCCATTTGCCGGACCACCAGCTGGGAATCATTATGGGCTTTCAAGTTTCTCACGCCAATTTTTCTGGCCAGGCGTAATCCTACTATCAGGGCCTCATACTCGGCCATGTTTTTGGTGGCGTTGAAACTGAACTTGATGGCCTTCATTACTTCTAGGCCTTCGTTACTTCTAGGCATTCGGGGCCTCTGATAATCACTCCAGCTCCCTGGTGTTCGGATCCTGAGGCTCCATCTACGTGCAAGGTCCATTCTGGCTCACCCTCTTTTGGATCTGAATGGCTCTCCTCAGTGATGGGTATTTCGGCGATAAAATCTGCCAGTGCTTGAGCTTTTACGGCCTTCCGAGGCTCATACGTGATTTCGTGTTCGCCCAGCTCTATGCACCACTTGGAGAGCCTTCCCGAATGATCAACCCTCTTCATGACATCCCGTAGCGGCAGACTACTTCGGACGATGATGGGGTGAGCCTGAAAGTATGGTCGCAGCCTTCTCCCTGCAAGCACCAAGGCATATGTAGCTTTTTGAAGCAAAGGGTACCTGACTTCGGTGCCATGCAGGGACTTGCTGACATAGTAGACCGGCCATTGCTTTGGCCCTTCTTCTTTCACGAGGACCGAGCTCACAGCCTTTTCTGTAACGGCGAGGTAGAGTACGAGGGGCTCTCCCTCCCGAGGTTGTCACGGAGTCGGCAGGCTGGCCAGGTAGACTTTGAGTTCTTCCCAGGCCTTTTGGCAATCTTCATCCCAAGGATGATCATTCCTTCCGAGGTCGCCTTCCATCTTTGCTGCCTTTGTGAGGATTTTGAGGAAGGGTCGACACCTATCTCCGTACCTGGAAATAAACCTGCTCAGAGAGGTTATTCTTCCGGTGAGTCTCTGCGCGTCTTTGACTGTGGCAGGAGTTCGGAACTCAAGCAGAGCCTCAATCTTCTCGGGGTTAGCATCGATGCCTCTTTCGGATAGCATGCACCCCAGGAATTTTCCCGAGGTCACCCTGAAGATGCACTTCTCAGGATTAAGGCGGATCCCGAAGGCTCTAAGCTTTTGGAAGGTTTCCTCTAAGTCTGCAATGTGGTAGCCGGGCAACTTGCTCTTGATTGTCCCCATTTGGTCTTTGAAGACCCTGTTCATCAACCTCTGGTAGGTGGCTCCTTCATTTTTGAGCCCGAAGGGCATCCTGATATAGTAATATGTTCCTCCCTCGGTGATGAAGGCAGTCTTCTCTTCATCTTCGGGGTCCATCCTTATCTGATGGTAGCCACTGAGGGCGTCTAGGAAACTTAGGAGCCCATACTCAGCAGTTGAATCTACCAGTTGATCTATTGGCGGCAGAGGGTATGAGTCTTTTGGGCAAGCATCGTTTCAAGTTTCTGAAGTCGATTCTCATCCGGAGTTTGCTGCTACCTTCTTTTGGGGCAACGACCACATTGCGCAACCATTCGGGGTACTTGACCTCCATGATAACTTCAGCATCTAGGAGACGCTGGACTTTGGTTTCGACAAAGTTGCCTTTCTGGGTTGAGATGCTTCGTTTCTTTTGCCAGACAGGCCTTGCTTCCGGGCTTACTTTGAGGCTGTGCTGTATTATGCCAGGGTTTACCCCCGGCATATCTTTTGGCAAGCAGGCAAACAGATCTTTATTTTCTAGCAAAAAGGATACAAGATTTTCCTTGTCACCTTCGGCCAAGCTCTTCCCTATTTGGGTAGATTGACCTGGGACAAGCTCTACTGCTTCCGTTTCTGCTTTGGCGAGATCTTCTTCTTTGCCTTTTTCTAGCACCTTTGCCTCCATCGTTTGCGCGAGGTTGCTCGCCGGAGTTTTTCGTGCTTTTACAAACACCTTTCTTACCTCGGCTTGGTCTAGGAAGACCTCTGCGTCTCCATCCTTGGTCGCGAATGTGACAGTCAAGTACTTCACATCAGGGCGAATATGCAGGTTCCCCATTGTCTGTCTTCCAAGGATGACGTTGTACGAGGATGGGACGTTCATGACGATGAATCTCGCCCTTGTGGATGCGTACAATTCAGCTGCTCCGCTTACCGAAGTCCCTTTCATCGTCAACGGGAGATCGATCTATCCGAGGTCGGGGAGTTCGGATGAATCAACCCCAAAAGTGGGCGAGGTGACAGGCTTTAGTTCGCTGCTGGAGATGCCCAAGCTCGGCAGCAGGTGCGAGAATAGGACGTCAGCTTTTAAGCCATCATCAAGCAACACTCTTTTGACGCCTCAGTTCCCTATCTTTGTCGTGATCAGCAGCGGATCGTTGTGGGGGAAGACGACGGTGGAGCTATCTTTGCGAGCCAGTTTCTTTGATGGACTTTTGATACTCCATGACTGCAATTTCTCTGGCTTTCCGCTTTCTTTCCGAGGATGGGAGCCCCGTGGTGATGGTTTGGATAACCCCTGCTGGAGGTGGAGGGCGTCTTTTTGGACTTCGGTTTCTCCGCCTGTCGGAGTCATAGTCCTCATCTTCAGCCCTTTCTTCCTCCATTTTTCTGCCTTTCGGGGGTGACATCCTCAGGTATTTCCGAAGTTGGCCCTGTTTTATCAGCGACTCTATGTACTTCTTTAGCTGGAAGCAATCTTCGGTGTCATGGCCGTGGTCGCGATGAAACTGGCAGAACTTCTTGTCATTCTTTTTGTTATCGGCGGCCATGGCCCTTGGCCGCCGAATTTGCTTCCCCTGCCTTTCCAGCGCCATGAGAATGTTGGTCCGTGTAGTGCTCAATGGTGTGAAACTTTGGGGTTTCCTTCCCCGCATCCTCCGAGGTCGTCCTGCCTGTTCGGTAGGATGCCGAGCTTGTTGACTGGACCCTTTGGCGTGGTGATGATCAGACTTCTGGCCCAGCCATCCTCAGTTCCTCGACTGTCATGTGTTGCTCCGCCCTATGGTAAAATTCTCCGAGGGTCTCCGGGGGGTCCTTTGAGAACTCATAGAACAGCTGTGAGTCTCGCCGAAGGCCCCGTGTCATGGCAAGAATGCGGATTTCGGGCCGGAAGTCTGGGACGCTCAGAGCTTCTCTGTTGAATCTTTCGACATAGTCTCGGATGGTTTCTCCGTTCCTCTGCTCTATGTCGAACATCTGTACAGGCATCTTCGCAGTAGGTCTGCTCCCAATGAACTGCTGGGTGAAGGCTGTGGACAACTCCCGGAACTCAGTGATGGTCTCTGGGGGCAAGGAATTGTACCACGCCGTGGCTGGCCCTGTGAGGGTGACTTCGAAGCACTTGCACATGGTAGCGTCATCAGCACCGTGTATTATCATGCTCCGTCTGTACTTCGTCAGGTGGGCCTGCGGATCAGTACGGCCATCATAAATTTCCAACCGAGGTACTCTGAACTCGCCTGGCATGGCTGCCTTAACGACGGCCTGAGTGAAAGGGGAGTCACCTTCGCAGGATGTTCCCGAGGGTCTGGCCCAAACGGATTTTCTGGCCACTTGTTTTTCCACTCTGTCCAGCCGTGCTAGTATCTTCTCCATGAGCACTGTGGCGCTAGGGCCTTCTTCAGGGAATGGGGATCGTCGGCGCCTCTTCGGGGGGCGAGTTCGGCGCTGAGGGGACAAGGACCTCGCCTCAGGTGACGAACTGCTTCGCTGTGAGACTCTCGGCTGCTTGGACCTGGTTTGTCCCACAGAACGTTTCCCGAGGGCCATAATTTCTGTGGATGATTCTTCGCGAGGGTCTCCATTCCCCGAACTGCGATGTGTGGGCTTGGGGCTCCTCTCCCGAGGGCGTGTTACTGAGGGGGGTCTCTGGGCCTGTGCTTGCTGTGGCCACCTTCGGCCGATCTGCTGTGTCATTTCAGACACGACCGAACGCTGAAAGTCCCTCAAGAAACTCATGGTGACTACCAGAGGGCGGTCTTCCTCGGGCGCAGAAGTCCCTGGGAGTGTTTGCTCAGCAACCGGTTGTATCTCAGGCGCGGACGGGGACCTCGGGAGTCCCTTGTCCTTAGAACGCCGAGTCTCAACGACGGCGATCTCAGAGCGGGTTCCCACAGACGGCGCCAAATGATGGCCAGGGGCCTCATCGTTTATAGTCATAGTGACTGGTGGAGGGACTTCTGGGAGGAAGAACGCCTGGTGGACTGGACAGCCCAAAGGAGAGTGCCTGAAAGCTCAGAAACAAAACGGTTAGGAGGCCCCCGGAGTGTTTTTCCGGGGGGGGGAGCCTCCGACGCCCAAGTCAGTGGTGGCTGAGAGAAAGGCGGAGAAAATAGCACAAAGGGCTGAGGAGTTTTGCCTGGTAATGGGAGCCGTATTTCGCCAGCTAACCAACCTCTTGTCTGGTACTAACTCCTGGTATTTATAAGAGTGCCTAGCCCGTTCAGATCACGACACGTGTTCGGTCGGACGTTCCTGACTTTCTGGGCATAGGAGACAGATAGTAGGTTACCTTGAGCCATGTGCTGAGACGGGCCATGATGTGATTTTGATGGCGTCAGCGTGGCAGAGCGCCTTTTGAGGCGGATTGTGGCGTCTGTGATTGGATGTGTCAGAGGCTTCCTTAAATGCTTCCATAAATCTCCTGCCGTACTCCCGAGGTCCCTGGGTGAGGTCGTCCTTTGGTACAGACAGAGCCTCTTCGGGAAACAAGCCCTCAGTTCGGGGGTTCCCAGCTTCAGGGAGTTCCGCCTTCGGGGATATCGTGTTCGGCTCGCTATGTCTGCTGCCACTTTTCTGAAGGCGATCTGTTCACGACCCTGGGGGGGGGGCGAGTAGTGTCCTGGCATGCCGGGCTTGGAGCTCTTCGGCTATCTCCCGAGGTGCCTGATCACACCTTTTCTCGGGTAGCACCAGCTTCTTCTGGCCATTACTGTGCCAGGGAGTTCGGCCAGATAGAGGCATTTATGGAAGCATTTAATGAAGCATTTAAGGAAGCCTCTGACACATCCATTCGCAGACGCCACAATCCGCCTCAAAAGGCGCATGCCACGCTGACGCCATCAGAATCACATCATGGCCCGTCTCAGCACATGGCTCAAGGCAACCTGCAACCAGCTATCTGTCTCCTACGCCTAGAAATTCAGGAACATCCGACCGAACACGTGTCGCGATCTGAACGGGCTAGGCGCTCCTATAAATACCAGGAATTAATACTTGGCAGGAGGCTAGTTGGAAAAACACTGCTCCCATACTCTGAGAAAATTACCAGGCGAGACTCCTCAGCCATTTGTGCTATTTTCTCTGCCTTTCTCTCAGCCACCACTGACTTGGGCGTCGGAGGCTCCCCCCCCGGAAAAACACTCCGGGGGCCTCCTAACCCTTTGTTTCTAAGCTTTCAGGCACTCTCCTTTGGGCGATCCATTCCACCAGGCGTTCTTCCTCCCAGAAGTCTCCCCTCCAATCACCATGACTCTGAACGATGAGGCCCCTGGCCATCAAACGTCACGGGGAATATATTCCCCGAGGATGGTTCCTCCGAGGGGTACTTCTGTTACCGAAGAGGGTCCGATCGCTCTACCGAGGTTGGTCCTACCATTTCCTAAGGAAGTGAATTCCCTACTTTAGGCCAGGGGGATCGTTTATCCTTCTGACCTCAGCTGGCAGTTTCCCTCTGCCGAAGTCGGTACTCCGTCAAGTCTGGGAGCTCGGCCAGTGATGGGCACCTCGGCTATCACAAGCCATCCTATGATGCATTATAATATCATTCCAATCAAGCCAAACATCCACCATGATCAAGCAAAACCACTAACTAATGCTATTGCCAAAACTACTTGATTTCATCAAGTAAACTCTATTCAATAGCTTTAATCAAGCTTGAAAACATAACTCCTTACCGTAGTTTCAATCCACAAGCAAGAATCAATCAACTTTTTTGCCAAAAATTGAGTTCGTTAAAGCCTACTTAAGTTCCAAGCAAACAAAGCCATAAAACACCAAATTACTAATTTCTAACCAAAAGCCAAGCATCTAATCACTTCCTAAATAAGAAACAACCAAGAAATCACAAGTTACCTTGCATCAAAAATAGGGGATAGCTGGAAAGAAGGTTCCAAGCTTTCAAAATGTGAAGTTCCGCTTGGAATAAGCTTTCTTTGGCATAAACACCATTGGTGGCCCCTTGATAGAGTGAGACCAAGAAAATGCATGGCCATGCTCGGATGAGTTAATATACAATATCAATGTCATTAGTTTAAATTAGTCTACTCGATAATCAAGAAACCAAAGATTAGGCTATACGAGAGTGACACATTCCATGTCTCATGCTTAGTCTTGATATCTTGGACAAAGGGACAATGACATATACAGATATTGATAAAAAAGGTTTAGTCAAATCACCGACAATCTTGTCACTTGGGTAGCAATGATGTGTTGTTAGACACCGTTCATTGCTTATGATTATAAATGTGATTTATAATCATTGCCAACATGGTAAGAGCCTATTAGGTCACTCATATAAAGCCTATTTAGATTATTTAAGTGCATGGGCTAACTTATTTGGCTTATGGTTTCATGATAATTTTGTATTAATAAATTGCCCAAAAGTTGAGGCATTATTAAGTCTAAAATTAAAGCCTAATTGGATTAGGGCTTTGAAACTTATTAGGCTTCGAAGTTGAGTCTCACTATAAATACATCACATAGTGATAAATTCACATCTCTTGCCCAAGCCTCCAAAATGTTCCAGCCGCACTCTTCCCCTGCCATTCCTTGGAGGACGCAAGCTAGCACTATAAGTGCAAGAAAAATGCATTTGCCGGGATGTGGTGGAAGCATGGTGATCTCGAGAGGCTCGTGTGGATACTGTAGAGAGCTTGAGCACATCAATTGTTCAGGTTTTGTGATTCAACTCAACAATTGGTTGAAAGATCTCAACCAAATTAGGTATGAAAATTTTGAACACCCAGTTTATCCCATTTCACTTGGATCCTAGAGGATTTTGGTTATATTCCACTGTGCTTGTTTGGCTCCTGAAACCCTACAGAAGGCAGTCTTAGCTTCATCTTTGTCCTTGACTTTCAACTAGAAATAACCAAACCTTAGGTCTATTTTGGAGAGCACTTTTGCTCCTTTCAGTTGGTCAAATAAATCTTCAATTCTTGGGAGGAGATATTTGTTCTTAATGGTCAGGGCATTAAGTTTTCTGTAATTGATATAGAGTCTATGGGTACCATCTTTTTTTTTCACAAACAAAAAAGGTGCTGCCTAATAAGACACACTAGGTCTAATGAACCCTTTTTCAAGCAACTCATCCAATTACTTTTTCAATTCTACCATTTCTGGTACTCCTATTGTATAAGGAGTTGTAGACATAGGAACTAGTACAAGTTTAATTTCAAATTCCACATCTCTTATAGGTGGTAATCCAGGTAGGTCTATAGGGAAGAACTCTAGGAATTTCTGGACTATATGGGTTTGACTAAGCTTACTAGTCACTCCTAGCTCATTCAATTCTAAGCATTCATATTCATTTTCTAGAGTTATTAGCTTTGCCACCTTAACTTGGCATTCCAAGACTAATTCAAGTGATTCATCTAGTTTAAATGGTTTACAACTAGGCGCCAATAATTGTATTACATGACAATCTATCACCACTTTATTTTCACTTAGCCAGTTCATGCGTAAGATTACATCATAGTTATAAGTGTCCAGCACTACTAGTCCACTTTAAGTTCCAGCTTATTAAACTGGATCACACAATTTTCAACTATGTGATAAGTAAACAAGATTCATTACCAACAGTCTTGACTAAATACATATTTGTCATATGCTTTACTTCTAAGTTCATGGTCTCTAATTGGAACACTCTACCAGGAGGTGCATTTTGCCTCCTTTGATCCTGTGGCAGCTTAGGTACATACTTCCCTCCTGGGTTATGTACATTAGGCTTTATTTGTGGCATTGGCAGTTGTCCTCCGGACCATCTAGGGTTGAACTTCCCTAGCATCTTTTTCTCATTTCCTATTTTTAGGCAATCTTTCAACCAATGGTCTGGGGCTCCCCACTTGTGGCAGCCATTAGTAAGTTTAAAACATGGCTTGTTGCCAGGGAACATTCCATAGGTAAGGCACTATGGACCATATTGTTATGGCCCCCTTTCTTTCTTGGCATCTTTTCTTCCTCCAATGGATTCAGCCTATTCTCTAGGCATTTTGTTGTGCCCTTTTTGTGTGCCACTTCCACTGCTTGGGCCACTCCTTGTTTGCTCCCTGAATTCTTATTAAAGTGCTATGGTACTTTGCACTACTTAATAGTAGTCTTTAGCTCCCACAACTCTGACGATTTGCCTCAGCTCAGGCCTTAAGGCTCTTAAGAAGCTCTTGGTTCTGAGTTTCTCTTGTCCATCATATTGTGGAGCATATCTTATGAAGCTGTTAAATTTTTGTTCATACTCCATCACACTGAGATTCTATTGCTCCAACTGATCAAATTCCATTTGTTTTTGGTCCTTTAAGGCTTCACTCACATACCATTGTTGAAACACTTGGAGGAATTTAGCCCACCTTATTGACCTTCTCCTTGCAGGTGGCCTCCTCCGATTCTTATCTTGATAAGTCCTTTGCACAACTCTCCACGAAAGCTCTACATTCCCCTCAAGTCTAAAAGTGGCTAGAAGTACCTTTTGTGTATAAGATACTTTTGTTATTTTAAATAGCTTATCTACTTAGCAGACCCAAAATTTAGCTTCCTCTGTGTCACAACTACACTTGAAAAAAGGAGGTTTTAATGCCAGGAATCCTTCCAACTGGCCTTCCCTAAGTGCAACACTTCCTTGCCTTCCTCTTCTTACTTATGTATTTCGGGTTACACCTTTTGGTGGCCCTCCTCTGGTTGTAACTTCTAGAGGAGGCTCAGTCCTCCTTCTAGTTATATAATTGTTTAGTTCTTCCACTTCTAGACTCTCCTCTACTTTAGCTCTAGTTTCCTACCTTACTTCTGATCTCACTCTCCTGGTTCTTGGGTGCCTCCTCTTTTCATCACTTTTTCCTTCATCTTAAGCTCCTCCATTCCTGCTTCCTTGGTCATAATTCACTGGCCCTTTACCAGGCCTTCTACCCCTTTTGCCTTCACTTTCTCTATTCTCTTCTACTCTAGTTTGCTCTAGGCTTTACTGTGCCTATGCTTGGCCTCTAGCCAAGGCTTGCATACCCACCACCAATTGAGCTATGGTGGCCTGCATTATTTCCATCATCTATTCCATCTTTTCTTACCTACCGCTGCTAGGTCCTGGTACATTTACCCTAGCATTAGGCCCCTTGGCCAAATTATGCTCTAGTACCTCCAGTTGTCTCTTAAGCTTAATTGTTGGTTGTCCATCCCTAGGATCAGTAGTTTTGCTCACATCTTGTTCAAGGGTTTCTCTATCCTTGCCTTGGGTTCTCATCCTGCACAATAGTTCACATATACACATATATGTTCAATAAGTACAAGTCTATATAAACTTGAGTGGGAACAAGTCTAGAGAGACCCTTATAACTTAACCATAGGCTTTGATACCAACAAAGCTGTGACACCCCACATGGGCCCTAGCCAGTGCACATATAGAGCTACCCTATAGTGCTACCTAAAAACACCAAAGCTTATGTCTCTTAGGTGCACCCATAATGGCTTATAATTAGCTTAACGCTTGGCCATGTTTATTAAGCATGCATACATGCTTTACTTATAAGGCTAAGGCATTGTGAGGTGCCCCAGGAATCTACCATTTACAAGCCCAAAATCATTACTTGCACCACAAGGCAAGATTCTAATTTCTTCTGTTAAAGTGTTTCATGTGTGCTCATCAAGTGTGGCATCATAATGCATGGCAACCAAGAAGCCCAATACAATATGAGTTTGAAACCATAGGTTTTTCCATGTGTTATGCACAACAATACCCAAAAGAGGTTGAACACAATATGACACGGTAGTCCTTGGCCCCTACCCAGAAGACCTGTGAGAGCTGGTCTCACGGTGGATTGCAATCGGCTAGTTGAATATGTGCGCGAGTTAAAACTCCGTGATGCTAGTTGATTAACCTAGAATATGCATGATTAATGCTCTTCATGCTTTGGCCGGGATTAACAAAAAGCATAAAACACTAACTTGCCTAAGAGATTTCCATAGAAAATAAGTTCAAATAGCCAAAGCATACAAAATCAACATTTATGTGAGTTTACTACACATAACAACTGTGTGGGAGCATTCATACATAAAGTAGACTAATGGCCTCACCAAAGAGCAACCCTAGAGTCTAGGACTCCTCAAAACATAGACAATGGAGGCAACTAAGAGTACTATATATACAAGCCTCAACTGAGATCTTTTTGAACTAACTCCCACCTTGGATGCAAGTCCCAGTGGCGAGTCACAAAAATCCTTGTCCAAGTGCTACTAGGCTCTGCAGCCAAAGGAAGACTCTAGTTAGTACTGTTACTTGACCAACAAGTTACCCAAGTATACTAGAATCATAAAGATTCTCAAGGGAAATACCTTCAACAAAAGCTAACTACCGCAATAACCCTCAACGGTTACCCAGTCCAGTAACTTCAGAATCTGCACAACATGACTAGGGAGTGAGAACATAAACATTCTCAGTAAGGGTCTTCATTGTACCTGCAAGAAAATTACTAAGGACTCCACATATGATAACATATGTATCCTGCTGTGAGCTCATACAGCTTGAGGGTATTGATATATGCACATATAACTAGGTCCCTTGAGACCTCTCCTCATCCTAGTCCTTGAACTACAAGGCATAACCTTGTCCTCTAGCAAGCTGAGCTTGCCAACCTAACTAGTGATAAATCACCAGTTGAACCTATCCCTCTTTATGTTGTACAGGGGAATTATGGTGGGGCTATTGTAACTAGGCCATAAAGACCTTGTAGACTAGGTGCACTAAGGTTTCACCTTGTAACCTCGTGGCTAACGGCATGGCTAGGTCACCAAGGGTTCTAAACCTTCCACGCTAGCTAGTGGTACTTAGTTGTGATCCTTTGTAAACTAGTTTTCTTGCTTATGGTAGAAGTAACCCTACAACTTTACAAAACATAAAAAAACTCCTAGGTCTTCAAGGACTTATGAAAGTCTCAGAGTACCCCCAAAATGCTTAGACCCTAAGGCACCCTAAGAACCCCCTTAGGTCTCCCTTTAACCTTCCTAGCAAAACTTGGAAAATTCAGCCAACACACCTGTGGTAATGCGTCGCCACAGTTGCTAACATTTTGCCCACTTTTCCATGTATTGGTGACGCGTCACCAACTTTGGTGATGCATCACTACAATTGGTGATGTTCTCCAATTCTTTCTAGTATTGGCGACGTGTCGTGGGCAATGACACGAAACTGGCGACACGTCACCAATCTGCAAATCTACAGAATTTTCACAGATTTTACTGCTATGAACTTTGGACACTTATCAAACGTGTCAAACATGCTTGGTTAGCCTCCAAACTTCACATACATGTAAAACATGTTGCATAGATCACAACCAACTATCACAAGCCAATCTATGATGCCTTATAACATCATTCCAATCATCACAAACCTCATAGTCCACCATGATTCAACCTTGTCCTCTAACTAATGCTATTGTTAGAATTACTCAAATTCTTCAAGCAACCTCATTCCAATAGCATTAATTGAACTCAAAAACACAACTCCCTTACCTCAACTCCAAGTAACAAGCAAGAATCAAGCACTCTTCCAATCCACTAAGTTCAACAAAGCACCACCTAAGTTCCAAACAAAATATAGGCACCAAACATCAAATTCTTGCTTTCTAACCAAAACCCAAGCTCCTAACCAACTAATAAACATGAATTCAATCAAGAACACATTGGTTACCTCATACTAAAAATAGGGGATGGGAGAAAACATGCTTCCAAGCTCTAAAACCTTGGTTTTATGCTTGAAATGAGCTCCCAATGGCCTATATACTTGTGATGGCTTCTCCTTTCACCAAGAAATCTTGATTCCAAGCTCAATTGGGTAGGGAAATGAGGGTGTTGGAGATGAACTCGAATTATGCCTGCCTCCCCTCAATGTACCCTCTTATAACCCTTGGTTAACACCAAAGCCGCCAAAGTATTAGACTTGTTATAATTAAGTCTGCATATTTTGGTAACCTTAGCTATTCTTGTTTAATCCTTGTTTATTTCTTCAAGTTTGGGTTAAAAAAAGTTAAGTCATAAAAACTCATTTTAACCACTTGGGACCTAGCCCGACTATTCAGGATACAAAATTACCATTTTTCCCCTGAACCTTATTTAGTGCCTTTACCTCCTTGGAACTTAGTGAACTTTGCTAAACTTTCCTATTCTTGCTATGTAAACTCGAATTAACGTTTCAAAATTAATTTAGAACACTTTACCTTCTTCAAGCATGCTTCCCAGTAGGAGAGCCATAACATTCTCCCCTCTTTCTGGAATTTGGTCCTCCAAATTGCACTGCAACTCCAGAAAAACACTAGGATATCCTTTCAGCATATCCTACTCCGTTTCCTAGGTAGCTTCCTCTTCACTATAGTTAGACCAAAGGATCTTAACCATTGCAATCCACTTAGTTCAAAGTTTATTGACTTGCCTATCAAGTATTTTAACGAGTTTCTCTTCGTAGCTCAAGTCTTCCTAAATGGGTATCACTGAAGGATTAACTACCTAGCCCGGATCCACTGTGCATTTTCTGAGTAGACTAACGTGAAACTCATTATGCACTTGGGATAAGTTAGGTGGTAACGCCAATCGATAAGCAACTTTCCCTATTCGTTCCAAAACTTCATAGGGTCTAATGTGCCCAGGGGCTAACTTACCCCTCTGTCCAAAATGGGTAACTTCTTTCATTGGAGACACTTTAAGAAGTACCTTGTCCCCAACTTCAAAACATAAATCTCTTCTTCTCAGATTTGCATACTTAGTCTGCCGATCATTGGCTACCTTAATCTGTTTCTGGATTAACTTGATCTTAGCTGTGGTATCAGCTATGATTTCAGGGCCAATAACTACCATGTCTGTAGGGTCTGCCCAACAATGGGGTGTCACACAACACCTTCCATACAAAGCCTCATATGGTGCCATACCTATAACAGTTTGATGACTGTTATTATAAGCAAACTCAATGAGTCATAAATGCTTATCCCAATCACCTCTAAAATCAATATCACACATACGTAACATGTCTTCCAAAGTGTGAATTACTCTCTCAACTTGTCCATCAGTCTGAGGATGGAAAGCAGTACTGAGACTAACCTTACTCCTTAATGATTCTTGGAAAGCATTCAAAAATCGTGACACAAACCGAGGATCTCTATAAGATATAATCTGATTTGGTATAGCATGGAGTCTCACAATTTCTTTTAAATACAACTAAACCAACTTCTCCAATGTATAAGTGATCTTGACAGGTATAAAGTGTGCCACTTTCAGTAACTGATCAACCACTACCTATATGGCATCATGCTGACTCCGGGTATTTGGCAATCCCACTAGGAAATCCATAGTAACGGACCCCCATTTCCTCACTGGAAGAGGTAAACTTTGAAGTGTACCTACTAGTTTCTGATGTTCAGCTTTAACCATTTGGCATGTCATACACTTGGCCACATGTCCTCCTACTTCCCTTTTAAGTCTTGGCCAGCAAAACTGTGTCTTCAAATCATGATACATTTTACTAACACCGGGGTGAATGTTCAAAATACTACTATGTTCTTCTTGTAAGAATTCTACCTAAGTCCTTCCACACTTTACACATAGAGATGATTTCCATAGTGTAGTATTCCATCCTTGTATTGGAATTCCTTTTTCACAGTACCAGGCTTCGCTTCTCCTAAAATTTTCTTCAACAATGGATCTTCCATTTGAGCATCTTTAACTTTAATTAACCAAGCTGATTGTATTTCTAGAACGTAGACTAGGGATTTCTCTTGGTTTTACCAAAACTCATGCAAAATTGAGAAACAATCCCCCAACACTCATTCGGAGCAATTTGTAGCCTGATCCTTATATAGGATCGCTCCTGTGTACTTCCGGCTCAATGCATCTGCTACCACATTTCCTTTACCAGCACAGTACCCAATTAAACAATCATAATATTTTACGTATTCAATCCATCGACGTTGTCTCATGTTTAGATCTTTCTGTGTAATCAGATACTTCAAACTTTTATGATCAGTGAAGATCCTGAACGATCTTCCCATCAAGTAATGCCTCCACAGCTTAAGTGCAAAAATCACTGCTGCTAGCTCAAGATCATGAACAGGGTAGTTCAATTCATTAGGTCTCAACTGTCTTGAACCATAGGCTATTACCTGACTGTCCTGCATCAACACACACCCTAGACCAGAACCTGATGCATTAGTGTATACTATAAAAGCTCTGTTCGGATCTGGTAGAATGAGTATAGGTGCACTAGTCAATCTTTTCTTCAACTCCATATAAGCTTCTTCACACTTCGGTGTCCATTCAAACTTTTGAGTTTTCTTGGTTAGGGCCATTAACGGTGTAGCTATCACAGAGAATTTCTCTATGAATCACCTGTAGTAGCCTGCCAAGCCTAAGAAACTCCTCACTTCTGTAACTGTAGTTGGTCTCTTCCACTCAACTACTGCCTGAACTTTTTCAGGATCGACTGACAGACCCTGAGCACTGATGATGTGCCCCAAAAATTGAATCCTTTCAGACCAAAACTCACACTTAGACAACTTTGCATAGTACTGATTATCTTTCAGCACTTGCAAAACTAACTTAAGGTGCTTCTCATGTTCTGAGGTAGTTTGTGAGTACACCAAAATGTCATCGATAAAAACTTCAACAAACTGATCCAGAAATGGTTTAAAGATTCAATTCATAGCTTCCATGAATACTGCTGGAGCATTAGTCACACCGAATGGCATAACTGTATACTCATAGTGTCCATACCTTGTCCTAAAGGCAGTTTTCGGGATATCTTCCTCCTTAACTCTGATTTGAAAGTATCCAGACCAGAGGTCAATCCTAGAAAACACCTTTGCTCCTCTGAGTCTATCAAACAAATCATCGATTCTAGGAAGCGGATATTTATTCTTGACTGTTACTGCATTCAACTTTCTATAGTCGATGCACAGCCTTAAAGTTCCATCCTTCTTCACAAATAACACCGGGGATCCCCACGGTGATACACTAAGCCTTATAAAGCCTTTCTCTAGCAGTTCCTCTAACTACTTCTTTAACTCATCAATCTCAGTAGCTGACATCCTATGAAGTGGTATTGAAATAGGTTTAACCCCAAGTTGAAGGTGGATTGCAAACTCAGTGTCCCTCTTGGGTGGTAACTCGGGTAACTCTACTTGAAACACTTCAGGAAACTAATTGGCTATAGGAATCTTTTCAAGTTCCTTCTCTGTAGCCACCCCATTCAATGAATAATACTCTTCTTCACCAACTATGGGGATGGTATCCATAAGTCTAAGATGTAAACTTTTAGCACTAGATGCTAAACCTCATGTGTAAGTCACTCTAGCTCCCTGAGCATCAGTAATGTCAACTGAGTGATTCGCACAGTCAATTTGTGCCTTATGCTTACTTAGCCAATCCATTCCCAACACTAGGTCATAAGACCTCAATTCTATCACCCATAACTCACAACAGAAATCATGGTCGCCTAACTGCAAGGGATACCTAGTAACCACTTCATTGGTCACAATAAAACTCCTCCCTGCAGTCCTGATGAGTCTTAACTCACCGGAGATTTTTCGTTGCAATTTAAACTTATCTACCAAGGCAGATGATATCATTGAAAGAGTAGCTCCTGTATCAAAAAGCACTCTAACACCGCCAGTCTGAAAAGTAAAATTACCTCAAACGGCGGTTGGCATTTTATTCACCTAACTCGCCAAAGTGAAAACCCTTGGGTCAATTGATGCTATGGGTACACCAGGTCGATTTCCTATAGCAAGGGGTACAAGGGGTAGGTTCCTGGGCAGACCTAGCAAAGGTTGAGCCCGTGGGTATTCCCTCGCCCAATGTTCTTTCTGACGACAGATATTGCAATTATCAGTCCCCAGTACATGACCTCATGCGATGAAATCGCCTACACTTAGGACACAAACCCATTTTCCTTCTCTTGAAGGGACCTTGGCTTTCCAAAATCGGTTGCTTCCTGGCACTTTTTCCTACGTTGGCTGGTCCAACCTCCACCTTTTTGCTAGGTGTCCTCATATCCTTAAATTCTCTTTCTAAGGCTAACGCCTTTTGAACCACTTGGTGACAACTCCTGATATCCACTGCTGTCATATACCTCCGTAGTACGGGTTTCAGACCTTGGAAGAATTTCTTGGCTTTCAACTCATCATTGCCAACCATGTAAGGAGCATACCGAATGAGTGAATTATAATGTTGCTCATACTCTCACACAAACATCTCTCCTTGCACTAGATTCTCAAACTGGACCCTCCTTTGATCCTATGCAGCTTCACTAATATATTCCTATCAGAAATTTTTCTCGAAGTTTGACAACTTAAGAACCTTATTCTTGTGCTCCGATTGAGTGCCATTGCTTTCCCTCAACATCTACATCACATCATCCCACCATAAACTAGACCAACCGCTCAACAAGAAAGGTGCCAAGGTCATTATCTATTCATATTCATAACCTCCACAAGTGAAAGGTCAATTCATTCTGGACAAAAAATCTTCTACTCGATTGGGATCACCTATCTCATCATAGCTCGGTGGATCTACATGAAGGGTTTCAGGAGCTAAACAGATGATGCCCCGAGGCATCTTCGTTTGTTGTCATGTTGACAGGTGGGGAGACTTCCTGAGGAGGCGAGCGCCTGGAGCTCTGGTTTCCCAGCTGAGTGTGCCTGAAAAGCTCAAAGAAGAGGTTAGGAGGTCCCCGGTTTGCTTTTCCGGGGAGGACCCTCCGACGCCCAAGTCAGTTTTCTGAGTGAAAGTGGAGGAAGAACACTAAGGGATCAAGTGTCTTGCCTGTTTTGTGTTTTCTCAGAGGGAGGAAAATGCCCCATCCTTTGCCCAGCCCCATTTCCTAGTATTTATAGGAGTAGCTGGTCCGTTCAGATCATGACACGTGTTCGGTCGGATTTGATCTGTACTTTTGGACCTAGGGGACAGGCAGCCGTTTGCAGCCTCCTTTAGCCCTAGACCCGGACAGGTTGTGTCAGGACTGGGGCGGCTGCGGCGTGTCAGTTTGCCGTTCTGATGTGACGTGTAGGGCTTGTGGGCGACATGTCAGAGGCTCCTTAAATGCTTATATCGTACTCCCGAGGTCCCCTGGGCGAGGTCGCCCTTTGGTGCGTGCACCCTCTTCGGATTCCATCCGTCTTTTGGTGCGAGCACCTCCTTCGGGATCTATCCCATAGTTCTGGGTGTTCCTTTGATGAACACCTTCTTCGGGATTTATACCCATAGTCCGGTGATTCCCTTGTTCAGGTGTTTCTTGTTCGGGGAAGATCCTCTTCGGGGCTTCTGCCTTCGGGGAGATTCTTCCTTGCTTCAGAGAGATGGCTTTCTTACCCGAAGACGGTCAGTTTGGCCCCTCGATGGAGACGGTGTTATCCTCGGAATTCCTGACGAGCTAACCGAAGTCTCGAGCTCATAGTGTTTGACTTCGCACCTTCCGAGGTCAGTAAAAAGATCCTCTCTTGGGTGACGTCAGACTCCTCGGCCAATATTCTGGCAGGGAGTTACTACCGAGGAGGCAATAGCCTTTCGCTATCACAGGCCCCCCTCCGAAAAGTTGAAAATGAGAAACTTCGGTTCATCGGTTTTCGGGTCCTGTGGTTGTGATATCTGCGCCGAAGACGCCTTCTTCTGCCTAAAGCGATGGGCAGCCCTTTTTGTGTCCTCGAGGTGCGAGAAGATAGGCTGTCCCTGTGCCGAAGATACACCTTCCGCTCGAAGTCACAGGCTGTCTCTTGGTGTCCTCGTGGCGAGGGAAAATAGGATAACCTTGTACCGAAGATAGACCTTTTGCCCGAAGTCACAGACTGTCTTTTGGTGTCTTCGAGGTAACCTACTTTTTTGCCTTTATAGGTCTGCTCATGCGTTGCATCCTGTGTCCAGCAGAGTCAGTCTAGGGCGGCGCCTCTAGACCAAATGGTGTCAGAGGGCGTGCTCGACGTGATGGACGACACGTGGCACGTTTGCTGCGCGATGACCGACACATGGCACACTATTATTGGGTGGGAATGCACTGAGTACGGCAGGCGCGACTTTTCAGGCGCATTTAGCAGTTATGGCGACGCTTCGCCTTCCGAGGGGTACTAATGACGACGGTTCACCTGGCCTTCTCGGCCTATATATACCAGCCCTGTCATAACCCTCTTTTTGCTTCTGCTTTTGCTTTCTTCTGCCTTCTAATTCTCTCCCGATTTTCCGCGGCGGTTCTCCTTTTTCAGGCGTTTTTCCGCCCACTTTTCACGACGGCTTCCAGAAATCCAGATTTCGGCAAGACCTTTGGTGGGTTTTAGTCCTTTTGCTTTTTTCAAAGCTTCTTCTTTGTTTTTCCCGAACTCGTTTTCGTTGTTTTTCCCGAACTCATTTTCGTTGTTTTTCCCGAACTCATTTTCATCATGCCTGTTCCCGAGAGTTGGCAACCTCTTCTTTCTCACCCTTGCTGCACTACTCCGGCAAAACTAGCGAAGTGGAAGAAAAAGTTTTTCTTACCCTCTTACTCTGTGACGAGGTTGCCCCGTCCTGACCAATTTCCTTTTTCCAACCGAAGTGATGAAATCACCGTTTTCCGAGCCCAACTGAAGGTCGGACTTCGGTATCCCCCCCCGGAGATGGTTAGCGCGTTCTGCAACTTCCATGGCATTGCCATTAACCAACTCCCACTGAACTCGTACTGCTATTTCAACGCCTTCCTCTGTATGTGCGGCGTTTTCAAAATAAAACCTCACTTTGTAGTTTTTCTTCAGTACTACAAGCTCTTCGTGGTCCCGAAGGGTGGCTTCTACTTTATGCTACCTCGGGGATCCGGGAGCAAAAAGTATACGTTCACCTTCGCCACCAAAGACAGCTGGCGAGGGTGGCAACAAAAATTCTTTTTCCTGAAGAAGTCGGAGACTTGGTCGCACGTCCCGACCAAGTGGGCTCAGGGGAGGCTCAAGATGGATGTTGTTGACCCGAAGATACTGCTAGAAGCCGACGTAGCACCTATCTTTGAGGACTTCGACAGGCGCATCCGGGCTGTCTCTGACTGGGCTGCCGAGGTCTCTCCTCGTGCCCTTTACCCCTTTCCGATCAACTGGAGGCTCATGACCGAAGAGGTCCTTCGGGAACTCAAGGTGGTAAAGGAGCATGAGACAGACCTCAACATGCCGAAACCGGCTTCTTCGGGGAAGGACTCCTGGCTCGTGAAACTCCTTCGGGGGAATGAGACTTATGAGTCTTTTTATGAGAGTAAGTTACCTTCTCATTTTTCCCTTCATAACTTCATCTTGGACTTACACTGATCTTCATTTTCTTTTTTCAGAGATGGGCGACGACGCGGCTGCCTTCAACAAGGCTCTTTTTACCGGGCAGGCTGAGAGGGGCGAACAGACAAAGAAGGCCGCCTCTCGGAGGCGGAAGCAGACTTCGGCCGGCCCTCCTTCCAAATGGGCAAAGAAAGCTGCTCCTTCCTCTCTTCCGCAAATTCCGGAGGAGGTAGGCGAGGAGCCCGAAGACCCTGCTGCCCCTTTGCCCGAGCTTCCTTCTGTCGACGCCCCTTCTTCCGACGTCCTTCCTCAAAGCCCCACGCCTTTGCATGCTCTTCTGGAGGGCGATGGGGAGGAGACCCCTTCTGCCGAGGAACGGCGCCAAATAAAAGGCAAGGGGATCTCTACTGAGGCGACGTCGATTCTTGACGACGACGTTACCGAGGTGCCAGCAGGTTTGTACTTTGTCGAAGAACCTTTTTTTTTCTTTTGTAAATCCTTAAGGGTTTTCTGGCCTTAACCAATTTTTCTGCCTTGTTGTGCAGCGGAGGTGGCCGCTCCTGACTGGGTTGGCGAACACGCCCGCAAGAGGGCCCTTCGGGATGCCAAAGTCCCAGCAGGGAAAGTTCCGAAGGAGCCCTTCTGGACGTTCACGGAGGACATGAATATGTACTCCGAGGACTGTCCCGAGATGGCCAGGCAGGTGTGCAAAGGGGTGCTTACTGAGGCCTCTTACAAGGCCCTTACGGCGGCTTACCCAGGCGACAACTCTTTGGCCGCCAAACTCACTGAACATGCCGCCCAGGTACGCTTCACTGTTTCCTCAGTGTCAATTTCGCCTTTGCTTTTTACTTAGCATCATTTTCCCTTTGTTTGCTTTTTTTGCAGCTGATGGGGTATGCCGGGTTGCTCCGTGTTCGGGTGGCGCGAGAGTCAGAAAGGAGGGCGTCACTCTAGGACCTTTACACCAAGACGAAGGCCCAGTGTTCGGCGTTGGCTGCCGACAATGCTCAGCTGAAGCAGTCTTCAGAGAAGGAAATTGCTGAACTTCGGGAGGGGTTCATAAAAGAGAAAGAGGAACTTGAGAAAGGCACCTCCCAGAAACTTTCCGACATCGGCTCTCGGATGGCGGAGCTAACTTCGATCGTAGAAACGATTCAAAAGGATAAGTCAGAAAGTGACGCAATCCTTGCGAAGACGCTCGAGGAAAAGGCCCAGCTCGAAGCCGAGGTCGCATCTCTGAAGAAGCCTTCAGAAGAGAAGAAGAAGATGAAGGCATTGAAGAGAAAGTTCAAGGATTTGGAGAAGGATTACGCGGATTTGGCGGTCAACAAGCGGGAGTCCGATGATATGACGAAGTTGGGCTTTCAAGACGGCTTCTGTCTTGCTCGGCACCAAATTCTGCAGAAGTTCCCAGATTTTGACCTCTCCTTCCTGGAAGGCATGAACATCCCCAAGGAGCCTCGGTGGACTTGGTCCAAGATCGAGCACTTGAAACTGCCTCCTTCTCTCCCGGCGCCGAAGGCTGCTGACAAAAGCACAGAGGCTGGCAGTTTTCAAGACGCCGAGGTTCCTTAGTACTAGGGCCTTTTGCCTTCATTTTCTTCTTCTTTTTTGTAGTCTTTCAGCAACTTTCTTCTCTGTAAGCACTCTTTGGCTCAATAGATAAAAATTTGGCTAAGTATTTTTTGCCAGATTCCTTTGTTTCCTTCTGTCCCGAACATAATTCGCTCAAGAGACTTCGGAAAACCATACTTTTGCTTTCCTTTGTCCCGAACATATTCGCTCAAGAGACTTCGGAAAACCATACTCTTGCTTTCCTTTGTCCCGAACATATTCGCTCAAGATACTTCGGAAAACCAAACTCTTGCTTTCCTTTGTCCCGAACATATTCGCTCAAGAGGCTTCGGAAAAACTTACTTTTGTTTTCGTCGGCGATTGCTTTCGTGAGACTCTTGTTTTGTACTTCTTCAGAACTTTTTACTTAGACAAATTTTTGCAACTTGTGCAATACAACTTTCCCACCGAACTTTTTCGGCATAGAATTTTTTCAAGGCCTCTAAGTGCCAAGTATTTTTTAATTCTATGCCTTCGGCATCATCGAGCTTATAAACTCCTTTTCGTACTTCGGCAAGTACCAGGTAGGGTCCTTCCCAATTTGCGCGAAGTACCCCGTGGGACGGCTTTCGGGGTGCAAATTCAGCCTTTCGGAGAACGAGGTCTCCCTTCTTTATTCCTTTTGGCCTGGCGCGTAGGTTTATGGCTGCTGCCACTCTTTGCTGGAAAGCTTTTCTTCTCAACTCGGCTACTTCTCTGTGTTCACTGACGAGGTCGAGCTTGGTTCTCAGACCGAGGTCATTTCCTTTTTCATCGAACACTTGGACTCGTATTGACGGTTGTACTACTTCGACAGGGATGATGGCCTCTGTACCGAAGACCAGTGAAAAAGGCGTTTCCCCTGTGGCTCTTCGGGGTGTCGTTCGGTAGCTCCATAACACGCTTTGGAGTTCTCCTGGCCATTTCCCTTTTGCTTCCCCCAGTCTCTTTTTCAGACCATCTTTTATGGTCCTGTTAGATACTTCCACCTGCCCATTACTTTGGGGGTGAGCTACTGGGGCGAAGTGCATTTTTGTCCCGAGGTCGCTAATGAACTCTTGGAATCCTTTGTCTATGAACTGGGATCCATTGTCCGCTACGAGTACCCTCGGTATGCCAAATCTGCATACGATGTTTTTCCATACGAACTTCTGCACTTCTTTTGCCGAGATAGTTGTCAGAGGTTCTGCCTCGACCCACTTAGAGAAATAGTCTACTGCTACTACGCAGAACTTTACGCCTCCAGGCGCCGTTGGGAGTGGCCCAATGAGATCTATGCCCCAAACTGCGAAGGGCCAAGGATAGTCTGCCGAAGTCACGAACTCCGAGGGTGTTCTTTGGATGTTCGCATGTCTCTGGCAACTACCACATTTCCGGACGAACTGCTTGGCGTCCTTTCTCAGGGTAGGCCAGAAGTATCCTTAGCGAAGTATCACTGCTGCCAGGGCGTCGGTTCCGATGTGCGAACCACAGGCACCTTCGTGAACTTCTTCGAGGATCATTTCAGTATCCTCTTCACTAACACACCTTTGTAGTGGATTTGCATATCCTTGCCGATATAGTTCTTCTCCAATTAAGAAGAAACGCCCGGAGCGCCTTCGCTCTTTTGCGGCTTCGCTGGGGTCTTCAGGGAGTGTGTTGGTTGCGAGATACGTTTTGATTGGTTCTTTCCATCCTTTCCCCGAGGTCGCTATGCTTAACACCGCGACGCTGGGGTGGCTTAGCACTTCGGTGCAAGTTTTGGACTTCGCCAAACAGTCTGCCTCAGCATTTTCTCGTCGGGGTACGTTCTCGATTTTCATGACGTCGAACTCCCGAATAAGCTTTGTTACCAACTCATGGTATTTCGCCAAGGTCGGGTCTTTCGCGCCATAGTCCCCTGCCATTTGCCGGACCACCAGCTGGGAATCACTATGGGCTTTCAAGTTTCTCACGCCAATTTTTCTGGCCAGGCGTAATCCTGCTATGAGGGCCTCATACTCGGCCATGTTGTTGGTGGCGTTGAAACTGAACTTGATGGCCTTCATTACTTCTAGGCCTTCGGGGCCTCTGATAATCACTCCAGCTCCCTGGTGTTCGGATCCTGAGGCCCCGTCAACATATAACGTCCATTCTGGCTCGTCTTCGCCCGAAAATGAATGTCCCTCCTCGGTGTTTGGTACTTCGGCGATGAAGTCTGCCAAAGCTTGAGCTTTTATAGCTTTCCGGGGTTCATACGTGATGTCGTGTTCGCCAAGCTCTATACACCACTTGGAAAGCCTTCCCGAATGATCAACTTTCCTCATAACATCCCGTAGAGGCAGGGTACTTCGGACGATAATGGGGTGAGCCTGAAAGTATGGCCGTAGCCTCCTTCCTGCAAGTACCAAGGCATATATAGCTTTTTGAAGCAAAGGGTACCTGACTTCGGCGCCATGCAGGGACTTGCTGACATAGTAGACCGGCCATTGCTTTGGCCCTTCTTCTTTCACGAGGACCGAGCTCACAGCTTTTTCTGTGACGGCGAGGTACAGTACGAGGGGCTCTCCCTCCCGAGGTTGCCGCAGAGTCGGCAGGCTGGCCAAGTAGACTTTGAGTTCTTCCCAGGCTTTTTGGCAATCTTCATCCCAAGGATGACCATTCCTTCCGAGGTCGCCTTCCATCTTTGCTGCCTTTGTGAGGACTTTGAAGAAGGGTCGACACCTATCTCCGTACCTGGAAATAAACCTGCTCAGAGAGGTTATTCTTCCGGTGAGTCTTTGCACGTCTTTGACTGTGGCAGGAGTTCGGAATTCAAGCAGAGCCTTAATCTTCTCGGGGTTAGCATCGATGCCTCTTTCGGATACCATGTACCCAAGGAACTTTCCCGAGGTCACGTCGAAGATGCATTTCTCAGGATTAAGGCGGATCCTGAAGGCTCTGAGTTTTTGGAAGGTTTCCTCTAAATCTGCAACGTGGTAGCCAGGCAGTTTGCTTTTGACTATCATATCATCAACATACACCTCCATGTTCCTCCCCATTTGGTCTTTGAAGACCTTGTTCATCAGCCTCTGGTAGGTGGCTCCTGCATTTTTGAGTCCGAAGGGCATCCTGATATAGCAATATGTTCCTCCTTCGGTGATGAAGGCAGTCTTCTCTTCATCTTCGGGGTCCATCCTTATCTGATGATACCCACTGAAACCGTCCAGGAAACTTAGGAGCCCATACTCGGCAGTTGAGTCTACCAGTTGGTCTATTAGCGGAAGAGGATATGAATCTTTCGGGCAAGCATCGTTCAAATTTCTGAAGTCGATGCACATCCACAGTTTACTACTTCCTTCTTTTGTGGCAATTACTACGTTGCTTAGCCATTCGGGGTAGTTTACCTCCCGGATAACGCTAGCGTCTATCAGATGCTAAACTTCGGTCTTGACGAAGTCACTTTTGTGAGCTGAGATGCTCTGTTTCTTTTGCCGGACAGGTTTTATTTCTGGACTCGCTTTGAGGCTATGCTGGATTACGCGAGGGTTTACCCCTGGCATGTCCTTCGGCGAGTAGGCGAACAGATCTTTATTTGCAAGCAGAAAAGATACAAGTTTTTCCTTGTCTCCTTCGGCCATGCTTTTCCCTATTCGGGTACTATGGCCTGGGACAAGCTCTACTTCTTCTGTTTCCGCTTTTGTGGGATCTTCTGCCTCGCCCCTTTCCAGCTCTTTTGCTTCTACAGCATGTGCTAGGTTGCTTGCTGGAGCCTTTCGTGCTCTGACGAACACCTTTCTCACCTCGCCTTGATCAATGAAGATCTTTGCGTCTCCTTCTTTGGTGGCGAAGGTGACGGTCAAGTACTTTACATCAGGGCGAATGTGCAAATTTCCCTGTGTCTGTCTGCCGAGGATGGCGTTGTATGACGAAGGAACGTCCATGACTATGAACCTTGCCATGGTAGAGGCGAACAACTCAGCAGTTCCTTTCTCCGAAGTTCCTTTCATCATCAAGGGGAGGTCGATCCACCCGAGGACAGGTAGCTCAGATGGTCCTACGCCGAACGTGGGTGAAGTAACAGTCTTGAGGTCACTCCTGGATACGCTCAAGCTTGGCAGCAAATGTGAGAACAAGACGTCTGCGTTTGACCCATCGTCCAGCAGTACCCTCTTGACGTCCCAGTTTCCTATCCTTGCCATTATTAGCAATGGATCGTCATGAGGGAATACGATGGTGGAGCCATCCTCGCGGGCCAATTTTTTCGTCGGGCTCTGATATTCCATCACCGCTATCTCTCTGGCCCTTCTTTTCCTTTCCGAGGATGGAAGCCCGGTTGTGATCGTCTGTATTACTCCTGCCGAAGGTGGAGGACGCCTTCTCGGACTTCGGTTCCTTCGCCTGTCTGAATCGTAATCCTCGTCATCGGGCTTTCCTTCTTCCTCTTTTTTCCCTTTCGGGGAAGGTATTCTCAAATAACGCCGAAGCTGGCCCTGCTTTATCAGTGATTCAATGTACTTTTTCAACTGAAAGCAGTCTTCGGTGTCATGACCGTGATCACGGTGGAACTGACAGAACTTCTTCATGTTCCTTCTGTTGTCAGCAGTCATGCCCCTCGGTCGTTGGATTTGAGCCCCCTGTTTTTCCAACGCCATGAGGACGTTAGCCCTCGTGGTGCTCAGAGGTGTAAAGTTTTGGGGCTTCCTTCCTCCTACTCGCATTCTCCGAGGTCGGCCTAACTGTTCCGTTGGACACCGGGCTTGCTGGCTGGACCCTTCGCCACGAGCGTGAATATGGTCAGCCTTCGGTCCGGTCATTCTCAGCTCTTCGGCTGTCATATGTTGTTCAGCCCTTCGGTAGAATTCTCCCAGCGTGTCCGGGGGATCTTTGGAGAATTCATAAAACAAGTGCGAATCCCTCCGGAGGCCCCTCGTCATGGCGAGGATGCGGATTTCGGGACGAAAGTCCGGAACACTGAGGGCCTCTCTGTTGAACCTCTCGACATAGTCACGGATGGTCTCCCCGTTTCTTTGTGCTATGTCAAACATCTGGACGGGCATCTTCGCCGTCGGCTTGCTCCCAATGAACTGTTGGGTGAACGCTGTGGACAGCTCCTGGAACCCCCTGATGTTTCCGGGAGGCAGGGAATTGTACCAGGCAGTTGCTGGTCCTGCGAGGGTGACTTCAAAGCACTTGCAGAGTGTAGCATCATCAGCCCCGTGTAGCACCATGCTGCGTTTGTACTTTGTTAGGTGGGCCTGGGGATCAGTCCGACCCTCATAGGTCTCTAGCCGAGGTAGCCTGAAGTCACTTGGCATGGCCGCCTCGACCACTGTTCGGGCGAAAGGAGTTTCATCTCCAGAGACGGTTTCAGTTAGCCTGGCCCAAACAGGCTTGCGTGCCACCTGCTGTTCCTCTCTCTCCAGTCTTGCCAAGACTTTCTCCAGGAGGAGCGTGGCACTGGGCTCCTCTTCCTGGTGCTTGGAGGTTCTTGGGTAAAAGGACTGTTGCCGTCTCTTCGGGGAGCAACTTCGGTACCGAGGTGAGGGGGACCTTGCCTCTGGCGACAAGCTTCTTCTGGACAGGACTTCGGGTCGTTCAGACCTCGCTCTTTCCGCCAGCCGTGCTCCGAGGGGCAAGTTATCTGTCGAGGACTCTTCCCGTGGCTCCCCACTTCCCGAGCTATGATGGGTTGCCCTTGGGCTTTTCTCCCGAGGTCGTGCTGGCGAAGTGGGTTTTTGCGCCTGGGCTGGTTGCGGCCACCTTCGGTCTATCTGTTGTGTCATTTCAGCCACAACAGACCTCTGAAAGTCTCGTAAAAAACCCATGGTGATGACAAGAGGGCGTTCCTCTTCAGGCAAGGAAGTCTCTGGGGGACTTTGTTCGGTAGCTGGTTGGGTCTCAGGCGCGGACGGGGACTTCGGGAGTCCTTTGTCCTTCGAACGCCGAGTTTCGACAACAGCTACCTGGGAGTAGTTTCCCACAGACGGCGCCAAATGATGCCCCGAGGCATCTTCGTTTGTTGTCATGTTGACAGGTGGGGAGACTTCCTGAGGAGGCGAGCGCCTGGAGCTCTGGTTTCCCAGCTGAGTGTGCCTGAAAAGCTCAAAGAAGAGGTTAGGAGGTCCCCGGTTTGCTTTTCCGGGGAGGACCCTCCGACGCCCAAGTCAGTTTTCTGAGTGAAAGTGGAGGAAGAACACTAAGGGATCAAGTGTCTTGCCTGTTTTGTGTTTTCTCAGAGGGAGGAAAATGCCCATCCTTTGCCCAGTCCCATTTCCTAGTATTTATAGGAGTAGCTGGTCCGTTCAGATCATGACACGTGTTCGGTCGGATTTGATCTGTACTTTTGGACCTAGGGGACAGGCAGCCGTTTGCAGCCTCCTTTAGCCCTGGACCCGGACAGGTTGTGTCAGGACTGGGGCGGCTGCGGCGTGTCAGTTCGCCGTTCTGATGTGACGTGTAGGGCTTGTGGGCGACATGTCAGAGGCTCCTTAAATGCTCATACCGTACTCCCGAGGTCCCCTGGGCGAGGTCGCCCTTCGGTGCGTGCACCCTCTTCGGATTCTATCCGTCTTTTGGTGCGAGCACCTCCTTCGGGATCTATCCCATAGTTCTGGGAGTTCCCTTGATGAACACCTTCTTCGGGACTTATACCCATAGTCCGGTGATTCCCTTGTTCAGGTGTTTCTTGTTCGGGGAAGATCCTCTTCGGGGCTTCTGCCTTCGGGGAGATTCTTCCTTGCTTCAGAGAGATGGCTTTCTTACCCGAAGACGGTCAGTTTGGCCCCTCGATGGAGACGGTGTTATCCTCGGAATTCCTGACGAGCTAACCGAAGTCTCGAGCTCATAGTGTTTGACTTCACACCTTCCGAGGTCAGTAAAAAGATCCTCTCTTGGGTGACGTCAGACTCCTCAGCCAATATTCTGGCAGGGAGTTACAACCGAGGAGGCAATAGCCTTTGGCTATCACAGCTTAGCAGAAATTTAACCGAAACTCTCCAGGATCCAAGTGAAACGGGGTAAATCGGGTGTTCGAAAATTTTCATACCTAATTTTCAATTGAGATCTCTCACTCAACTGTAGAGTCAAATCCCAAAACCTGAACAGTTGACGTGTTCAGGCTCTCTATGGCATTCACACGAGCCTCTCGGGATCACCACGCTTCCACTGGGTCCTGGCAGATGTGTTTCTCTTGCGCTTGCAGTGCTAGCTTACGTCCTCCAAGGAATTGCAAGAGAAAAGTGTGGCTATCCTTTTGGGAGACTAGGGCAAGGAGACCTGCGAATTTGTCACTAGAAGTTGTATTTATAGTGAGGCTCAACTTCCAGGCCTAATGGGTTTCAAAACCCTAATCCAATTAGGATTTAATTTCAGGCTTAATAATGGCTCAACTCTTTGGCCATTATTAATACGAAATTAAAGTGAAACCATAACCCAAATAATTAGCCGATGCACTCTAATGATCCAAATAGCTATATCTGTGCGTCCCAATAGGCTCTTGCCACGTTGGCAATGATCATAAATCACATTTATGATCATAAGCAATGAGCGGTGTCTAGCAACACATCATTGCTACCCAAATGACAAGATTGTCGATGATTTGACTAAACCTTTATGATCATCACCGATATATGCCATTGTCCCTTTGTCCAAGATATCAAGACTAAGCACGAGACATGGAATGTGTCACTCTCGTATAGCCCAATCTTTGGTTTCTTGATTGCCGAGTAGACCAACTTAAACTAATGACTTTGATATCATATATCAACTCATCCGAGCATGGCCATGCAATTTCTAATTCTCACTCTATCAAGGGGCCCGAAGATATCACTCCTGTTACTTAGGAGGCACAAATCCCATCTTGATCATACAAATCCCTCCGCATGATATATGACATACCCAATGACCTCCTTCAAGTTCACTCAGTTACGAGCAACAAAGGAAAGTATCAAAGTATGTGACTCACATGTAGGGAACCTTGATGATCTTAGGTCGAAGGACTACATATACCATGATCACTATGAGAATCACTTATGACACTCATATAACGATCCATGTAGTGTTCTCTTGGTGGGTCTGTCTAGTACACAAGTTCTCCAACTTGTACCCATATGTAGACTACATATCTCATATTAGTCTCCACATATGCTAGTCGTTATGTATTATTGCAACCCGCTCCACAATAATACTAGAACAGGGACGTTTAAGAATATCATTATTCTAGGGTTATGATTATGTTTGTTAAGTTACGCAGAAACAAAACAACAAACATAATTGCTGAATTAATGCCTTAATAAAATATCATGACTCAATGTGCAATAATACAATCATCTCATGACTGACTTTTGGGCACAACACTATCACTATAGTCTTAAACTTTTCCAACTATCTCATCTGATGTGGGGTGTCCCTTCCTTGGAGCCTCCATAACCTCTGGATCTTCCTCCTCCTCATGAACATGATTTCTCCGTTCATAAGTCCTAGGCACTTGCTGTTGCTCAGCATACCTCTCCTGACCCTGACATGGATCATTCTGCTCTTGGACAACTTCTTTGTCCTCTTGATCTTGGAACAACTCTGTCATGATGGCAGTCATACCCTGTGCTACTTGGGCCGTAGTTTGAGTTAACCCCTAAAGCACCCTAGATATCTCATCTAGCCTTGCCACAACTAGGTCACTAGAACCCTCATAAAGTTCTCTAGCCCCTCTCGAAGCTCTTAACCTAGTGTCAACCACAGTAACCTATGACTAAAGCCAGACAACATTCCCCAGATTTTGGTCAATACTAACCTTACTAGCATATGGACTTTCCAAAGCTAGATCTCAGCCTTAGCCTCAAATATCTATAAAATGAACCCTAGGCTCTGATACCAAAAACTGACACGGCCGTCCATGGCCCCTGCCCAGGAGACCTGTGAGAGCTGGTATCACGGTGGATTGCAATTGGCTAGTTGAATATGTGCGTGAATTAAAAATCTGTGATGCTAGTTGATTAACCTAGAATATGAATGATGCATGCTCTTCATGCTTTGACTGGGATTAACAAAAACCATAAAACATTAACTTGGCCAAGAGATTTCCATAGAAAATAACTTCAAATAGCCAAAGCATACAAAATCAACATTTATGTGAGTTTACTACACATAACAACTATGTGGGAGCATTCATACATAAAGTATACTAATGCCCTCATCGAAGAGCAACCCTAGAGTCTAGGACACCTCAAAACATAGACAATGGAGGCAACTAAGAGCACTATATATACAAGCCTCAACTAAGATCTTCTTCAACTAACTCCCACCTTGGATGCAAGCCCTAGTGGCGAGTCACAAAAATCCTGGTCCAAGTGCTACTAGGCTCTGCAGCCAAAGGAAGACTCTAGTTAGTACTGTTGCTTGACCAACAAGTTACCTAAGCATACTAGAATCATAAAGATTCTTAAGGGAAATACTTTTAACAAAAGCTAACTACCAAAATAACCCTCAATAGTTACCCGGTCCAACAACTTCAAAGTTTGCACAACATAACTTGGGAGTGAGAACATAAACATTCTTAATAAGGGGGTCTTCATAGTACCTGCAAGAAAATTACTAAGGACTCCACATATGATAACATATGTAACTTCCTGTGAGCTCATACAACTTCAAGGTCTGACATATGCACATATAACTAGGTCCCTTGAGACCTCTCCTCATCGTAGTCCTTGAACTACAAGGCATAGCCTTGTCCTCTAGCAAGCTGAGCTTGCCAGCCTAACTAGTGAAAAATCACCCGTTGAACCTTTCCTTTTTTATGTTGTACAGGGAAATTATGGTAGGACTATTGTAACTAGGACATAAAGACCTTATAGACTAGGTGCACTAAGGTTTCACTTTGCAACCTCCTGGCTAACGACACGGCTAGGTCACCAAGGTTTCTAAACTTTTCACCATGGCTAATGGTACTTAGTTGTGATCCTTAGTAAACCAGTTTTCTTGCTTAAGGTAGAAGTAACCATAAAACTTTACAAAAGTCAAGAAAACTCCTAGGTCTTGAAGGACTTTTGAAAGTCTCAAAGTACCCCCAAAATGCTTAGACCCCAAGGTACCCTAAGAACCCCCTTAGGTCTCCCTTTGACCTTCCTAGCAAAACTTGGAAAATTCAACTGGTAACATTCTGCCAACTTTTCCCTATATTGGTGACAATCTACCAATTCTTTCTTGTATTGGTGACGCATCATGGACAATGGCACGAAACTAGCATGCGTCCCCAATCTGCAAATCTATAGAATTTTCACAGATTTTGCTGCTATGAAGTTTGGACACTTTTCAAACATGCCGAACATGCTTGGTTAGCCTCAAAACATCACATACATGTAAAACATGTTGCATAGATCACAACCAACTATCACAATCCAATCTATGATGCCTCATAACATCATTCCAATCATCACAAACCTCATAGTCCATCATGATTCAACCTTGTCCTCTAACTAATGCTATTGCTAGAATTACCTGAATTCTCCAAGCAACCTCATTCCAATAGCTTTAATTGAACTCCAAAATACAACTCCCTTACCTCAACTCCATGTAACAAGCAAGAATCAAGCGCTCTTCCAATCCATTAAGTTCAAAAGAGCACCACCTAAGTTCCAAACAAAATATAGGCACCAAACATCAAATTCTTGCTTCCTAACCAAAACCCAAGCTCTTAACCAACAAATAAACATGAATTCAATCAAGAACACATTGGTTACCTTGTACTAAAAATAGGGGATGGGAGAAAACATGCTTCCAAGCTCCAAAACCATGGTTTAATACTTGAAATGAGCTCCCAATGGCCTATATACTTATGATGGCTTTTCCTTTCACCAAAAAATATTGATTCCAAGATCAATTGGGTAGAGAAATGAGGGTGGAGAGGATGAATTCGAATTATGGCTGCCTCCCCTCACTTTACCCTTGTATAACCTTTGCTTAACACCAAAGCCACCAAAGTACTAGACTTGTTATAATTAAGTCTCCATCTTTGGGTAACCTTAGCTATTATTGATTAATCCTTGTTTATTTCTTCAAGTTTGGGTTAAAGTTAAAAGTTAAGCCATATAAACTCATTTTAACCACTCAAGATCCAGCCTGGCTATTCAGGATGCAAAATTACCATTTTGCCCCTGAACCTTATTTAGTGCCTTAACCTACTTGGAACTTAGTGAACTTTGCTAAACTTTCCTATTCTTGCTATGTAAACTCGAATTAAGGTTCCAAACTTAATTTAGAACACTTTACCTTCTTCAAGCACGCTTCCCACTAGGAGAGGCATAACACAAATATAGTTCATAACTGAGAGTACACATAACTTCACATCACAACCTTAGGCCTCGATTCATAAAGCATGCCTAGATTTAGTAAGCTAATGTAGGCTACACTTATAAAATATACACCATACTGGTGCTTAGGTCCTTCGAACACCATTAAGAGCACTCAAACTCCAAAACACAAGTTAGTTATGAATTATATGCCCATGTACTTAGAAGTACTCGAAAGCTACTTTGAAAATGCAGGACAAGATCATAGCTTGCAAAAAGAGTCCTACAACTAGACTCATGATCAAAAGACCAAGCCACAATACTAGAAACCCTGAGCACACATCCATGTTTCTAGACTTGTCCCACAATCTACATACAAACCTGCAAAAACTCAAACATATGGGTTGCTTGATTATAGAAGCCTTGAAATATGCATTTGTTGAACAACTCTCGATTTTAGAACATACCTTAGTACAACCAATTACTAACTTTACCACGACCCCTCATGGGCCTACCCAGGAAACCTATGGGACCTTGTCCCATTCTCATCACAATTGGCTAATTAATTACGTGTGCACTAGTTAAAACCTTCATGCTTATAGTTATTTAGTCCTACCATGCAATCACGCATGAGTTTATGCTTTGACTAATTAATAAAATAAAGAAACAATACTTAAAACATTGCCTAGGCATATTTTAATAAAAATAAATATCAAAACTGTCAAAGTATTCAAAGTATTTAAGTGGAATTAACTACACATAATCAATTGTGTGCAAGCATCCAAACAAGAGTAGACTATGCTTTCACCTAATAGCGACTCTAGAGCAAATTACTCAACATGACCATTGGAGGCAAACTAGTGTATGAGAACTATACATTGAACAACTCAACGAGATCCAAAACTAAGCTTCCACCTTAGAGTAAACTCCCAGTGGTAGGCTTTTCAAGCCCTCCCTTGTGCTTTACTAGCCTCTTTAGGCCATAAAGATGACTGTAGTTAGTACCATAACTTAACCAACAAGCAACCCATAAACTAGAGTCATTAAGATTCAATAAACCAAATACCTGCTCCCAAGCCTAGTTCAACAACCCTCAATCGTTGCTGGCTTAACGATGCTCAAAACTACACAACAAAAAGTAAGGGAGTAAGAATCAAAGATTCTCAGTAAAGGTTCTTCAACCTACGAGAAAAGTCCTGAGGACTACACTTATACAAGGATATGAAACCTGCTGTTCATGCCTACAGCCTGAGGGTCTAATATGTTCGTGTTGTGCCCAAAAGGCCAATCATGGGATAATTGTATTTTTGCACATTGAGTCATGATATTTTATTAAGGCATTAATCTAGCAATTATGTTTGTTGTTTTGTTTCTGCGTAACGTAATAAACATAATTGTAATCCTGGAATAATGATATTCTTAAACATCCCTGGTCTAGTATTATTGTGGAGCGGGTTGCAATAATACATAATGACTAGCATATGTGGAGACTAATATGAGATATGTAGTCTACATATGGGTACAAGTTGGAGAACTTGTGTACTGGACCGACCCACCATGAGAGCACTACATGGATCGTTATATGAGTGTCATAAGTTATTCTCATAGTTATCATGGTATATGTAGTCCTTCGACCTAAGATCATCAAGGTTCCCTACATGTGACTCACATACTTTGATACTTTCCTTTGTTGCTCGTAACTGAGTGAACTTGAAGGAGGTCATTGGGTATGTCACATATCATGCGGAGGGATTTGTATGATCAAGATGGGATTTGTCACTCATATGTAACGGGAGTGATATCTTCGGGCCCCTTGATAGAGTAAGACTTAGAAAAATGCATGGCTATGCTTGGATGAGTTGATATACGATATCAATGTCATCAGTTTAAGTTGGTCTACTCGGTAATCAAGAAACCAAAGATTGGGTTATACGAGAGTGACACATTCAATGTCTCGTGCTTAGTCTTGATATCTTGGACAAAGGGACAGTGGCATATATCAGTGATGATCATAAAGGTTTAGTCGAATCATCGACAATCTTGTCACTTGGGTAGAAATGATGTGTTGCTAGACACCGCTCATTGCTTATGATAATAAATTTGATTTATGATCATTGCCAACATGGTAAGAGCCTATTGGGTCACACACATAGAGCTATTTGGTTCACAATAATTTCGTATTAATAATGGGCCCAATAGTTGAGCCATTATTAAGCCTGAAATTAAAGCCTAATTGGATTAGGGCTTTGAAACCCATTAGGCTTGCAAGTTGAGTCTCACTATAAATACAACTTTTAGTGAGAAATTCGCAGGTCTCCTTGCCCTAGCGTCCCAAAAGGACAGCCGCACTCTTCTCTTGAAATTCCTTGGAGGACGCAAGCTAACAGTGCGAGCGCAAGAGAAACGCATCTACCGGGACACAGTGAAAGTGTGGTGATCCCGAGAGGCTCGTGTGGATACCATAGAGAGTGATAGCCAAACGCTATCGCCTCAATCTGGCCAAACTCCCTGCGACAAGAATGGCCAGAAGAACTAGCGCTACCCGAGAAAAGGTGTGATCATGCACCTCGGGAGATAGCCGAAGAGCTCCGAGCCCGGCACGCCAGGAAAACCCGAGGACACTACTCGGCCCCCCAAGGTTGTGAACAGATCGCCTTCGGAAAAGCGGCACCAGACACAGCGAGCCGAACATGATATCCCCGAAGGCGGAACTCCCTGAAACTGGGAACCCCCCGAACTGAGGGCTTGTTTCCCTAAGAGGCTCTGTCCGTAGCAAAGGATGACCTCACCCAGGGACCTCGGGAGTACGGCAGGAGCATTTATGGAAGCATTTAAGGAAGCCTCTGACACATCCATTCGCAGACGCCACAATCCGCCTCAAAAGGCGCACTGCCACGCTGACGCCATCAAAATCACATCATGGCCCGTCTCAGCACATGGCTCAAGGCAACCTGCTACCAGCTATCTGTCTCCTACGCCCAGAAATTCAGGAACATCCGACCGAACACGTGTCGCGATCTGAACGGGCTAGGCGCTCCTATAAATACCAGGAATTAATACTTGGCAGGAGGCTGGTTGGCAAAACACTGCTCCCACACTCTGAGAAAATTACCAGGCGAGACTCCTCAGCCCTTTGTGCTATTTTCTCTGCCTTTCTCTCAGCCACCACTGACTTGGGCGTCAGAGGCTCCCCTCCCGGAAAAACACTCCGGGGGCCTCCTAACCCTTTGTTTCTAAGCTTTCAGGCACTCTCCTTTGGGCGATCCAATCCACCAGGCGTTCTTCCTCCCAGAAGTCTCTCCTCCAGTCATCATGACTCTAAACGATGAGGCCCCTGGCCATCAGAGAGCTTGAACACATCAACTGTTCAAGTTTTGTGATTCAACTCTACAGTTGAGTGAGAGACCTCAACCAAAAATTAAGTATGAAAATTTTTGAACACCCAGTTTACCCTGTTTCACTTGGATCCTAGAGGGTTTCGGTTAAATTCTGCTGCACTATTTCGCTCCCGAAACCCATCATAAAATATGCATATACCTAGGTCCCTTGGGACCTCTCCTCTGTTAGGTTTCGGGAGCCAAACAGCGCAACAAAATTTAACCGAAACCCTCCAGCATCCAAGTGAAACGGGGTAAACTGGGTGTTCGAAAATTTCATACCTAATTTTCGGTTGAGATCTCTCACTCAATTGTAGAGTCGAATCACAAAACCTAAACAGTTGACATGTTCAGGCTCTCTATGGTATCCACATGAGCCTCTTGGGATCACCACGCTTCCACCACGTCCCGGTAGATGCGTTTCTCTTGCGCTCGCAGTGCTAGCTTGCGTCCTCCAAGGAATTGCAAGAGAAGAGTGCGGCTGTCCTTTTTGGAGGCTAGGGCAAGGAGACCTGCGAATTTCTCACTTAAAAGTTGTATTTATAGTGAGACTCAACTTCCAGGCCTAATGGGTTTCAAAACCCTAATCCAATTAGGATTTAATTTCGGGCTTAATAATGGCTCAACTCTTGGGCCCATTATTAATATGAAATTAAAGTGAAACCATAACCCAAATAATTAGCCCATGCACTCTAATGATCCAAATAGCTCTATGTGTGTGACCCAATAGGCTCTTACCACGTTGGCAATGATCATAAATCACATTTATGATCATAAGCAATGAGCGGTGTCTAGCAACACATCATTGCTACCCAAGTGACAAGATTGTCGGTGATTCGACTAAACCTTTATGATCATCACCGATATATGCCATTGTCCCTTTGTCCAAGATATCAAGACTAAGCACGAGACATGGAATGTGTCACTCTCGTATAGCCCAATCTTTGGTTTCTTGATTACCGAGTAGACCAACTTAAACTGATGACATTGATATCGTATATCAACTCATCCGAGCATGGCCATGCATTTTTCTAAGTCTCACTCTATCAAGGGGCCCGAAGATATCACTCCCGTTACATAGGAGGGACAAATCCCATCTTGATCATACAAATCCCTCCGCATGATATGTGACATACCCAATGACCTCCTTCAAGTTCACTCAGTTACGAGCAACAAAGGAAAGTATCAAAGTATGTGACTCACATGTAGGGAACCTTGATGATCTTAGGTCGAAGGACTACATATACCATGATCACTATGAGAATCACTTATGACACTCATATAATGATCCATGTAGTGTTCTCATGGTGGGTCGGTCCAGTACACAAGTTCTCCAACTTGTACCCATATGTAGACTACATATCTCATATTAGTCTCCACATATGCTAGTCATTATGTATTATTGCAACCCGCTCCACAATAATACTAGACTAGGGACGTTTAAGAATATCATTATTCTAGGGTTACAATTATGTTTATTACGTTACGCAGAAACAAAACAACAAACATAATTGCTGGATTAATGCCTCAATAAAATATCATGACTCAATGTGCAAAAAATACAATCATCTCATGATTGGCTTTTTGGGCACAACACTAACAATCTCCCACTTGCACTAAAAGCCAATCATCCATGTATCTAATACCGATGGACCTAGAATGGCTATCATGCTTCTGCTGCGTAAGGGGCTTTGTCAGTGGATCAGCAATGTTGCTGTCTGTCGAAGTCCTGCATATCCTTACATCACCCCTCTCGATGATCTCCCTGATGAGATGATAGCGTCGGAGTATGTGTTTGGATCGCTGGTGAGATCGAGGTTCCTTAGCCTGTGCGATTGCTCCATTGTTGTCACAATAGAGCTCTATCGGGTCGACAATGCTTGGAACCACTCTAAGTTCAGTGATGAACTTCTTGATCCAAACTGCCTCCTTCGCAGCATCAGAGGTGGCAATGTACTCAGATTCTATTGTAGAGTCAGCTACTGTCTCTTGCTTTGAACTCTTCCAGCTCACAGCACCACCACCAATACAAAACACATAACTAGATTGTGATCTAAAATCATCCTTATCAAATTGGAAGCTTGCATCGGTGTAACCCCTTACAATGAGCTCATCTTCACCTCCAAAGACCAAGAATGCATCCTTAGTCCTTCGTAAGTACTTAAGGATGTTCTTAACAGCTGTCCAATGACTCTCACCGGGGTTCGATTGGTACCTACTCGTCATGCTCAAAGCATATGAGACATCGGGATGAGTACATATCATGGCATACATGATAGATCCAATTGCTGAGGCATATGGAATCTTACTCATGCGCTCTCTCTCCTCGGGTGTACTCGGACACTGAGATCTAGAAAGAGTGATACCATGTGACATGGGCAAGAATCCTTTCTTGGAATCTTACATGCTAAACCTCTTTAGCACCTTGTCAATATATGTACTTTGACTTAGGCCAAGAAGCTTTCTAGATCTATCTCTATAGATCCTGATGCCTAACACATAGGCTGCTTCACCCAAGTCCTTCATAGAGAAACATTTCCCTAGCCAAGTCTTCACAGACTGTAGCTCAGGAATGTCATTCCCGATGAGTAGTATGTCATCTACATACAACACCAAGAAGACAATAGCGCTCCCACTAACCTTCTTGTAGACACACATCCTCAAGTAGCTTTCCATTTAGGAATGCAGTTTTGACATCCATTTGCCATATCTCATAATCATAGTGTGCAGCAATAGCAAACAAAATTCGGATGGATTTAAGCATAGCAACTGGTGAAAAAGTTTCATCATAGTCAATACCATGAATTTGCTTGAAACCTTTTGCAACCAATCGTCCCTTAAAGGTAATCACATTACCATCCATGTCAGTTTTCTTCTTGAAAACCCATTTGCACCCTATGGGTTTTACCCCTTCAGGTGGGTCAACCAAAGTCCATACTTGGTTTTCATACATGGATTCCATCTCGGATTTCATGGCCACTAGCCACTTCTCAGAGTCAGGCCCCGACATAGCTTGTTGGTAGGTTGTGGGCTCATCCTGATCCATGAGCATCACATCACCAGTGTGAGTCACGAGAAATCCATATCTCTCGGGCTCACGCCGAATCCTACCAGACCTACGTGGGCTCTGTGCTACAGGAACAGACTCTTGAACCACAACATCTTGTGGTGTCTGTTCAGGTTCCATTTCAGGTTCGATGTCTCCTTGTTGTTCTTGAATTTCTTCAAGTTCTACTTTCCTCCCACTAGTTCCTTTAGAGATAAACTCTTTCTCTAAAAAGACACCAGTTCGAGCAACAAACACTTTTTGCTCAGAAGGATTGTAGAAATAGTAACCCTTTGTTTCTTTGGGATACCCAACAAAAAGGCATTTTTGAGATTTGGGCCCTAGTTTGTCAGAGGATTGACGTTTCACATAAGCGTCACAGCCCCAAATCTTCATAAAAGACAAATTGGGATGCCTCCCACTCCATATCTCATATGGTGTCTTTTGAACCGATTTAGATGGAACTCGGTTTAGTGTAAAAGCGGCTGTCTCTAGAGCATGTCCCCAAAAGGAGTTTGGAAGGTCAGCTTGACTCATCATAGAGCGAACCATGTCTAACAGAGTTCGATTTCTCCTTTCAGATACACCATTCCATTGAGGTGTACCTGGTGGAGTGAGTTGTGATACTATACCACACTCCTTCAGATAGTCAAGGAATTCTCGATCCAAGTACTCTCCACCTCGATCTGATCGAAGCACTTTGATACTCTTCCCGAGTTGATTCTCTACTTCATTCTTGAATTCTTTGAACTTTTCAAAGGATTCTGACTTGTGTCTCATGAGATACACATAGCCATATCTGCTGAAGTCATCAGTGAAAGTAATGAAGTATTGGAAACCTCCTCTAGCTTGTGTAGACATAGGGCCACATACATCACTATGTATGAGTCCTAGTAAGTCATTAGCCCTTTCACTTTGCCCTGTGAATGGGGCTTTGGTCATCTTGCCCAACAAACATGACTCACATGTCTCATATGATTCAAAATCAAATGAGTCCAAGAGTCCATCCTTATGGAGCTTGGATATGCGGGTCTCATTTATATGGCCCAAGCGACAGTGCCAGAGATAGGTCGGGTTTGAATCATTTAATCTGACCTTCTTGGTATTCACATTATAGATTGGATCTTCGAGGTCTAGAACATACAACCCATTGCTAAGTTGAGCACTACCATAAAAGATTTCATTCAAATAAATAGAACAACATTTGTCCTTTATTATAAATGAAAAACCTTTCTTGTCCAAACAAGAAACAGAAATCAAATTTCTACTAATAGTAGGCACAAAGTAGCAGTTGTCTAATTCTAAAACTAATCCACTAGGTAAAGTGAGAACATAAGTCCCTACGGCTAAGGCAGCAACCCTTGCTCCATTTCCAACACGTAGGTCCACTTCACCTCGGGCCAATCTTCTACTTCTACTTAGATCCTGCACATTTGCACAAATGTGAGATCCACATCCAGTATCCAATACCCAAGATGAGGAAGTAGAAAAGTTAGCCTCTATAACAAAAATACCTGAAGTGGAAGTCTTACTTCCCTTTTCCTTAGCAAGTTCTTCAAGATAGAGCTTGCAATTGCGCTTCCAGTGTCCAGGTTGCTTACAATGGAAGCACTCCCCTTCCTTTGCCACACCACCCTTTGGTTTCAGTGCAGCTGAAGAAGAACTAGCATTGGACTTTCCATTAGCTTTATCCTTCTTCTTGTTGGCTTTTCCCTTTCCCTTGCCCTTTTGAACCATCAAAATGGGCTTAGCCTTCTTAAGGTTTTGCTCAGCAGTTCTCAACATGTTGAGCAATTCAGGGAGGGACTTGTCAAGGTCGTTCATGTTATAGTTCATGACGAACTGACTGTAGCTTTCAGGCAACGATTGCAAGACTACATCAATAGCCAACTCTTTCTGAAGAGCAAATCCCAAATTCTCAAGATTCTCAATGTACCCAATCATCTTGAGCACATGAGGACCCACGGGACTTCCCTCAGACATCTTGCACTGAAACAATGCCTTAGAGGTCTCAAACCTCTCATGCCTAGCTTGCTCTTGGAAAAGCATTTTGAGATGTTCGATCATATCGAACGCCCCCATGTTCTCATGTTGCTTCTGAAGCTCAATTTAATGACTTAATATTTGTTTGAGGGGTTTTTTTTTCTTTTGATCTCACCAATTTGTTATCTTCGGTTGTTTTATACATGCATCACATACAAATATAAAACATGCAGCTCATGCTTACAAGAAATAAACGTGACATGGTTATAGCCCAAACTATGCGATATTCTCAAGCCAATGAGAATATCATAAAAGCCTAAGAAAAGAAAAGAGTCTTACAAGCTCCTCCTCTTCCTTTCTTGGTTGCCTTTTTGTTGTCACCTCCTTGGACATACCACCTTGGACGATCCAATAATGCACCATTACATCAATAATAGAAACCTCGAGTTACATTCGAAGGGAGTAAGGTGAGAAGAGAATGTACAATGAGAGTGATAAGAAAAGGCACGACTCGCAGGCCGTATTTACAAGTACAACCAATTAAGGGCTATAACCATGCACCATACTTCAAACACCAATCAGCATATCATGTCAAATCTCATTCAACAAAGATGCATGCCAATTTTTGTGTGTTGATTAACCAGTTTTTATTTATGTGGCGCTTCGCATATAGCAGTCCTGCTGGCCGGTCAGCGGGTGGTGGTTTCGCTGACCGGTCAGTGGACGGGGTTAAGGGGAGCCGCCCTTGCGGGGGGCGTGGGGGGCAGCGCCCCCTGGCGCAAAAAATTGTCTTACAATTGCTTAGCCCGAAATCTTCTATTTAAAGAAAGTAGGCACCTGAGACTCCTCCATTCGAGCCACCAAAAATACCTTACTTTCGGTGCCCAAATAGGCCGAATCTGAACAAACCTGGGGTTTTTGCAACTATTGCAAGAATCCTAATCCATATAGGTATCTCATACCTATCAATTTCGGGTTAATCTCATTAACCAATTTGTGTCGTTTCTTCATATGTCTCATATGTTCATTACGAATTCCGGTTTCATGCATCATGAATCAATCTAATTAATCATGGCCAAAAACCAATCGAACACATAGCATCATGCGATTTGACCCAATAGGCTCTTGCCATGTTGGCATTGATCATAAATCACATTTACGATCACAAGCAATGAGCGGTGTCTAGCAAAAAATCATTGCTACCCAAGTGACAATATTTGTCGGTGATTCGACTAAATTTTTATGATCATTATTCGTATATGTCATTTGTCCCTTTGTCCAAGATATCAGACTAAGCACGAGACATGGAATATATCACTCTCGTATAGCCCAATCTTTGGTTTCTTTACTATGATTAACTGAGTAGACCACTTAATAAAAACTGATGACTTTGATATCGTATATCAAATCATCGGAGCATGGCCATGCATTTACTAAGTATCACTCTATCAAAGGGCCCCGAAGATATCGCTCCCTTTACATAGGAAGGACAAATCCTATCTTGATCATACAAATCCCTCCGCATGATATGTGGCATACCCAATGACCTCCTTCAAGTTCACTCAGTTACGAGCAACAAAGGAAAGTATCAAAGTATATGACTCACATGTAGGGAACCTTGATGATCTTAGGTCGAAGGACTACATATACCATGATCACTATGAGAATCACTTATGACACTCATATAACGATCCATGAAGTGTTCTCATGGTGGGTCGGTCCAGTACACAAGTTCTCCAACTTGTACCCATATGTAGACTACATATCTCATATTAGTCTCCACATATGCTAGTCATTATGTATTATTGCAACCCGTTCCACAATAATACTAGACTAGGGACGTTTAAGAATATCATTATTCTAGGGTTACAATTATGTTTGTTACGTTATGCAGAAATAAAACAACAAACAAAATTGCTGGATTAATGCCTAAATAAAATATCATGACTCAATGTGCAAAAATACAATCATCTCATGATTGGCTTTTTGGGCACAACACTAACATCCTCATCCTAGTACTCCTCATGTGGTGTCACTTCATGCCTAGCGAGTTTAGGCTACTAACTTGCTCCTAGTAAGCCTTAGCTTACTGACTGACATAGTAAGGTAGCCTTCCCTTACTTTTTGTGCAAGTGAACATGGTGGATGTTCCTTGCTTTCACCGTAAAAAATCTTGTAAGTGTACGAGGCCTCCACATCGTGCCTCAAGTCCTTAGATTTGACTAGGTCATTTGCGTACTAAGCCTCCACCCATTTAGCTTACCAAGGATGCACTAGGCTTTAATTTGTACCTTAAGGAATAGCTTCCCTAGGCAACAAGTGCACTAAGCCTCCATCCATGGTGCTCCCCAATCCACCATTACTTGGAATGGTAATGATCATGGATGGACTCATTTACTATGTTCTTTAGAAATTACCTTATTGTACTAAGTTTCTTACGTTAGAACCTTAAAAATGAAGGCCCAACTAGGCTTTTGATGGCACTAAACTTTGCACCCACCCAATGGTGCTCTATCGTGGCCAAACAAGCATTCAAAATTTTCCTTCATTTTGAGTTGAAATCACTTTAAAACTGAGGCATTTTAATTGTATTGAAGTCATGGAGTGATAGTACTCCCTCTTAGCTTCAAGTGGAATCTTGAATCACCTCAATCAGACACTCGAGTGAAAAGTTATGAAGAAAACAAAACCGGGTGTCAATGCTGTCTCGGCGATGCATTGCCACAGTTGTCGACATTCTGCCAATTTTTGAGGTATTGGTGACGCATTGTGGGAACTCATATGGGTTAGCAATGCATTGCCAATCCTACAAAATGCTCAAAAATTTTCCCATTTTGCTGCTATGAACTTTGGGCACTTACCAAATGTATCAAACATGTATGGATAGCCCTCAAACTTCACTTACATGTAGTACACATTGCAGAGACCACAACTAACCATCACAAGCCTTCCTATGATGCATTATAACATCATTCCAATCAAGCCAAACACACTAGTCCACCATGATCAAAACAAACCACTAACTAATGCTATTGCCAAAACTACTTTATTTCATGAAGCAAACTCTATCGAATATAATTAATGAAGCTTGAAAACATAACTCCCTTACCTTAGTTTCAATCCACAAGCAAGAATCAATCAACTCTTCTACCAAAAATTGAGTTCCTTGTAGCCTACCGAAGTTCCAGGCACACAAAGGCATAAAACACCAAATTACTAAATTCTAACCAAAACCCAAGCATCTAATCACTTCCTAAACAAGAAACAACCAGGAAATCACAAGTTACCTCACATAAAAAATAGGGGATAGCTAGAAACAAGGTTCTAAGCTTCAAAAACATGAAATTCAACTTGAAACAAGCTTCCTTTGGCATAAATACCCTTGGTGGCCTCTATTTCCATGAAAATGACTTGATTTTGACCTTCGAATCATAGAAAATTGCTAGGGAGAAGGGTGAGATCGGGTTTAGGATATGAATGGGAGCCTGTCCCCTCCTTTACCAATTTATAAACTCTTTCAAACCCAAAGCCACCAAACTATTTAAAAAGTTACAAATAAGTCCCCTTCTTTTGGTAACTTTAATCAAACTTGGTCAAATCTTGTTTATTTGAACTAAACTTGAGTTAAAAGTAGATTTTCAACTCTCGAGACTTAGCCTTACTCTTTGGGTTATAAAATTACCATTTTGCACCAGAACCTCATTTGGTGCCTTAAATTTCTTGGAACTTAGTAAACTTTGCTCAACATACATATTCTTGCTATGTGAACTTGAAATAAGGTTCCAAATTAACTTTCCACTATGAGAGCCATAACATTCTCCCCTCCTTGGAAAAGTTGGTCCTCCAAATTTGATCTCCCCACCTTAAGCACAATACTAGGATACGGAGCCAACATATCCCAATGAAACCTACCAGGGGATATCAGTCATACAACAACCAACTTCGAGAGAATTACCCGACTTGTTCAACTAATGCCCTTTAGGCACTTGAGTTGAGCCCTATCTTGTATAGGTACTATGGCTAATGCAATCATTTGTGCTTACTCCCAATCGTAGTTTGATTGTTGTTCACTATCCTCTCCACCTTAGTCTAACCTTACTCAGTCTAAAACACATTACTACAATGTTGCTTTTGAAGACTATGGCATGGCCACTCCATACCTTCAGCACACAGTACTACTAATGGACAATAGACTATTTTAAGCTATCCTGATAACTTTAGTGATTATGAATTCGCCACCACAAGCTCTATGCTGAGTCCTCTAGTGTGACATAGCTTAACATGCTTTTAAAAGCTTGTTCGCTACCCTTACACTGTTAGGGTTTTACTGAAAGTTCAGCACCAACAGACTTCCTTTAGTCACTCCTCTAGGCCAAAACCCACTAGTGTAAGCTAACTTAACATGTTAAACTTGTCCGTTAACACTCATACTAGGAAAAGTTCCACCCCAAGTTCAACAACACCCAATGCTAGATACCAAATCCCTTAGTGTAACCTAGCCTAACAAGTATGTAACTTGTCGACTAACTCTTACACAGTCAATTCCTTGCTCTAGGTCTGGTACCCAAGAACTCTAAATGCTCACTAGACCATGTGTCTTACTAGTGTATTATGGGCTTCCCACATACACCACTAGCACCCTTCAGACATACTCTACTCTAAGCTCCACTATACTCTAAGGCTCTTTCAAATGAATGAACTACCGAGAGTTGCAAGTCCCGGACCACCTTAGAGTACGAGTCTTTAAATGCTCCCCTTGGATGACCCCTATGCATTAGGTATACCAGTGCACTAGGCAGCATACCAATACACCACCCAAGCATTATCATCCCACTACTTTCGCTACTCTGGAGCTTTCTACACCCACATGGCCACAAGAGAAAATCTCTTTAGCATGAGTGCTAAGACCTACAAGCAGCTAGCAACCTTTGGGCCTTATCCATTCGCCCTTATCTCAGGCCACCTAGCACTTAGCAATTTAACTATCGAGAGGCTACCCAAGTCAAAGGTCTTGATGCTCCAACTACTCTACTCGGAGTATTCTAGGTGCCCAAACCTTACACACTCAGTCTCTTCACTTTCCTATACTTTGAGCACAATACCTTACACATGCCGACTTAGTTCCTTGCATGTGTCCTTTGGTTGGTAGTCGAATAGACACCTTGGCCCATTTACTAGACTCCAACGTGCCTCCTGATAGCCAAACGCTATCACCTCTATCTAGCCGAACTCCCTGCCACAAGAATGGCCCTAAGAAGCTGGCGCTATGCGAGAAAAGGTGTGATCATGCACCTCGGGAGATAGCCGAAGAGCTCCGAGCCTGGCACGCCAGGAAAACCCGAGGACACTACTCGCCCCCCCAAGGTTGTGAACAGATCGCCTTCGGAAAAGCTGCACCAGACATAGCGAGCCGAACATGATATCCCCGAAGGCGAAACTCCCTGAAACTGGGAACCCCCGAACTGAGGGCTTGTTTCCCGAAGAGGCTCTGTCCGTACCAAAGGACGACCTCACCCAGGGACCTCGGGAGTACGGCAGGAGCATTTATGGAAGCATTTAAGGAAGCCTCTGACACATCCAATCACAGACGCCACAATCCGCCTCAAAAGGCGCTCTGCCACGCTGACGCCATCAAAATCACATCATGGCCCGTCTCAGCACATGGCTCAAGGCAACCTGCTACTATCTGTCTCCTATGCCCAGAAATTCAGGAACGTCCGACCGAACACGTGTCGTGATCTGAACGGGCTAGGCACTCCTATAAATACCAGGAATTAATACCAGACAAGAGGTTGGTTGGCTGGCGAAATACGGCTCCCATTACCAGGAAAAACTCCTCAGCCCTTTGTGCTATTTTCTCTGCCTTTCTCTCAGCCACCACTGACTTGGGCGTCGGAGGCTCCCCCCCCGGAAAAACACTCCGGGGGCCTCCTAACCCTTTTGTTTCTGAGCTTTCAGGCACTCTCCTTTGGGCGATCCAGTCCACCAGGCGTTCTTCCTCCCAGAAGTCTCTCCACCAGTCATCATGACTATAAACGATGAGGCCCCTGGCCATCATTTGGCGCCGTCTGTGGGAACCCGCTCTGAGATCGCCGTCGTTGAGACTCGGCGTTCTAAGGACAAGGGACTCCCAAGGTCCCCGTCCGCGCCTGAGATACAACCGGCTGCTGAGCAAACACTCCCAGGGACTTCTGCGCCCGAGGAAGACCGCCCTCTGGTAGTCACCATGAGCTTCTTGAGGGACTTTCAGCGTTCGGTCGTTGCTGAAATGACACAGCAGATCGACCGAAGGTGGCCACAGCAAGCACGGGCCCAGAGACCCCCCTCACCGACACGCCCTCGGGAGAGAAGCCCCAAGTCTACACATCGCAGTTCGGGGAGTGGAGACCCTCGCGAAGAATCATCCACAGAAGATATAGCCCTCGGGAAACGGCCTGTGGGACAAACCGGGTCCAAGCGACCGAGAGTCTCACAGCGAAGCAGTTCGTCGCCTGAGGCGAGGTCCTTGTCCCCTCAGCGCCGAACTCGCCCCCCGAAGAGGCGCCGACGATCTCCATTCCCTGAAGAAGGCCCTAGCGCCACAGTGCTCATGGAGAAGATACTAGCACGGCTGGACAGAGTGGAGAAACAAGTGGCCAGAAAACCCGTTTGGGCCAGACTCTCGGGAACATCCTGCGAAGATGACTCCCCATTCACTTCAGGCCGTCGTTGAGGCAGCTATGCCAGGTGACTTCAGAGTACCTCGGTTGGAAATTTATGATGGCCGTACTGATCCACAGGCCCACCTGACGAAGTACAGACGCAGCATGATAATGCACGGTGCTGATGACGCTACCATGTGCAAATGCTTCGAAGTCACCCTCACAGGGCCAGCAACTGCATGGTACAATTCATTGCCCCCAGGGACCATCACTGAGTTCCAGGAGTTGTCCACGGCCTTCACGCAGCAATTCATTGGGAGCAGACCTACTGCGAAGATGCCTGTCCAGATGTTCGACATAGAGCAGAGGAACGGAGAAACCATCCGAGACTATGTCGAAAGATTCAACAGGGAAGCTCTGAGCGTCCCAGACTTCCGGCCCGAAATCCGCATTCTTGCCATGACACGGGGCCTTCGGCGAGACTCACAGCTATTCTACGAGTTCTCAAAGGACCCACCGGAGACCCTCGGAGAATTTTACCGAAGAGCAGAACAGCACATGACCGCCGAAGAACTAAGAATGGCTGGGCCGAAGTCTGATCACCACTGCGCCGAAGAGTCCAATCAACAAGCTCGGCATCCGACCGAACAAGCAGGACGACCTCAGAGGATGCGGGGAAGGAAGCCTCAAAGTTTCACGCCCCTGAGCACCACACGGACCAACATCCTCATGGCGCTGGAAAGGCAAGGGACGCAGATTCGGCGGCCAAGGGCCATGACCGCCGATAATAAGAAGAATGCAAAAAAGTTCTGCCAGTTTCATCGCGACCACGGTCATGACACCGAAGATTGCTTCCAGCTGAAGAAGTACATAGAGTCGCTGATAAAACAGGGCCAACTTCGGAAATACCTGAGGATGCCATCCCCGAAAGGCAGAAAAGTGGAGGAAGAAAGGGCCGAAGATGAGGACTATGACTCCGACAGGCGGAGAAACCGAAGTCCAAAAAGGCGCCCTCCACCTCCGGCAGGGGTTATCCAAACCATCACCACGGGGCTCCCATCCTCGGAAAGAAAGCGGAAAGCCAGAGAAATTGCAGTCATGGAGTATCAAAGTCCATCAAAGAAGCTGGCCCGCAAAGATGGCTCCACCGTCGTCTTCCCCCACGATGATCCGCTGCTGATCATGGCGAGAATAGGGAACTGGGACGTCAAAAGAGTGTGGCTTGATGATGGCTCAAATGCTGACGTCCTATTCTCGCACCTGCTGCCGAGCTTGGGCATCTCCAGCAGCGAACTGAAGCCTGTCACCTCGCCCACTTTTGGGGTTGGACCATCCGAACTCCCCGTCCTCGGATGGATCGATCTCCCGCTGATGATGAAAGGGACTTCGGTAGACGGAGCAGCTGAGTTGTACGCCTCCACAATGGCAAGATTCATCGTCATGGACGTCCCGTCCTCGTACAACGCCATCCTTGGAAGGCAGACACAGGGAAACCTGCACATTCGCCCTGATGTGAAGTACTTGACTGTCACATTCGCCACCAAGGATGGAGATGCAGAGATCTTCATAGACCAGGCCGAGGTAAGAAAGGTGTTTGTGAAAGCACGAAAGGCTCCGGCAAACAACTCTACACAAACGGTGGAGGCAAAGGCGCAGGAGAAAGGCAAAGGAGAAGATCCCGCAAAGGCAGAAACGGAAGCAATAGATCTTGTCCCAGGACAATCTACCCGAATAGGGAAGAGCTTGGCCGAAGGTGACAAGGAAAAACTTGTATCCTTTCTGCTGGAAAATAAAGATCTGTTTGCCTACTCGCCGAAAGATATGCCAGGAGTAAACCCTGGCATAATACAGCATAGCCTCAAAGTAAGCCCGGAAGCAAAACCTGTCCGGAAAAAGAAACGGAGCATCTCAGCCCACAAAAGCAACTTTGTCAAAACCGAAGTCCAGCGTCTCCTAGATGCTGAAGCTATCAGGGAAGTGAAGTACCCCGAATGGTTAAGCAACGTGGTCATTGCCACAAAAGAAGGTAGCAGCAAACTCCGGATGTGCATCGACTTCAGAAACTTGAACGATGCTTGCCCGAAAGACTCATACCCTCTGCCGCCAATAGATCAACTGGTAGATTCAACTGCTGAATATGGGCTCCTTAGTTTCCTAGACGCCTTCAGTGGCTACCATCAAATAAGGATGGACCCCGAAGATGAAGAGAAGACTGCCTTCATCACCGAGGGAGGAACATATTGCTATATCAGGATGCCCTTCGGGCTCCAAAATGCAGGAGCCATCTACCAGAGGCTGATGAACAAGGTCTTCAAAGACCAAATGGGGAGAAACATGGAGGTGTATGTTGATGATATGATAGTCAAGAGCAAGCTGCCTGGCTACCACGTTGCAGATTTAGAGGAAACCTTCCAAAAGCTTAGAGCCTTCGGGATCCGCCTTAATCCTAAGAAGTGCATCTTCGGGGTGACCTCGGGAAAATTCCTTGGGTACATGGTATCCAAAAGAGGCATCGATGCTAGCCCCGAGAAGATTAAGGCTCTGCTTGAGTTCCGAACTCCTGCCACAGTCAAAGACGTGCAGAGACTCACCGGAAGAATAACCTCTCTGAGCAGATTTATTTCCAGGTACGGAGATAGGTGTCGACCTTTCTTCAAAGTCCTCACAAAGGCAGCAAAAATGGAAGGCAACCTCGGAAGAAATGATCATCCTTGGGATGAAGATTGCCAAAAAGCCTGGGAAGAACTCAAAGTCTACTTGGCCAGCCTGCCGACTCTGCGACAACCTCGGGAGGGAGAGCCCCTCGTACTGTACCTCGCCGTCACAGAAAAAGCTGTGAGCTCGGTCCTCATGAAAGAAGAAGGGCCAAAGCAATGGCCGGTCTACTATGTCAGCAAGTCCCTGCATGGCGCCGAAATCAGGTACCCTTTGCTTCAAAAAGCTATATACGCCTTGGTGCTTGCAAGGAGAAGGCTGCGACCATACTTTCAGGCTCACCCCATCATCGTCCGAAGTAGTCTGCCGCTACGGGATGTCATGAAGAGAGTTGATCATTCGGGAAGGCTCTCCAAGTGGTGCATAGAGCTGGGCGAACACGAAATCACGTATGAGCCTCGGAAGGCCATAAAAGCTCAAGCACTGGCAGATTTTATCGCCGAAATACCCACCACTGAGGAGAGCCATTCAGATCCAAAAGAGGGTGAGCCAGAATGGACCTTGCACGTAGACGGAGCCTCGGGGTCCGAACACCAGGGAGCTGGAGTAATTATCAGGGGCCCCGAAGGCCTGGAGGTAATGAAGGCTATCAAGTTCAGCTTCAACGTCACCAACAATGTAGCTGAGTATGAAGCCCTCATAGCGGGATTACGCTTGGCCAGAAAGATTGGCGTGAGAAACTTAAAGGCTCACAGCGATTCCCAGCTGGTAGTTCGGCAGACGGCAGGAGATTATGGGGCGAAGGACCCAATCTTGGCAAAATACCATGAGCTGGTAGCAAAGCTCATCCAAGAGTTTGACGCCGTACGGATCGAAAATGTACCTCGGCGGAATAACACTGAGGCAGATTGCTTGGCGAAGTCGAAAACATATACCGAGGTGCTAGACCATCCAAGCATCTCAGTGCTGAGCATGGCGACCTCGGGAACAGGGTGGAAAGACCCAATAAAAAGATACCTCGCAGAGAATTTGCTCCCCGAAGACCCCGGCGATGCTGCAAGACTGCGAAGACGCTCCGGAAGATTCTTCCTGATTGGCGAAGAGTTATACCGGCAGGGATATGCGAATCCGCTGCAAAGATGTGTGAATGAAGAGGATACTGAAATGGTCCTTGAAGAAGTTCACGAAGGCATGTGTGGTTCACACATTGGAACTGATGCCCTTGCAGCAGTGATACTCCGCCAAGGATACTTCTGGCCTACCCTGAGAAAGGACGCAAGACAGTTCGTCCGGAAATGTGGTAGCTGCCAGAGACACGCGAAAATCCAGAGGACACCCTCGGAAATGATAACTTCGGCAGACTATCCTTGGCCCTTCGCAGTCTGGGGTATAGACCTTATTGGGCCACTCCCCACAGCACCCGGAGGCGTGAAATTCTGCGTGGTAGCAGTGGACTATTTCTCAAAGTGGGTGGAGGCAGAACCACTAGCAACTATCTCGGCAAAAGAAGTGCAGAAGTTCGTATGGAAGAACATCGTATGCAGATTTGGCATACCGAGGGTACTAGTAGCTGATAATGGATCCCAGTTCATAGACAAAGGATTCCAGGAATTTATCAGCGACCTCGGAATAAAGATGCACTTCGCCCCAGTAGCTCACCCCCAAAGCAACGGGCAGGTGGAAGTATCGAACAGGACCATAAAAGATGGCCTGAAAAAGAGACTGGGAGAAGCAAAAGGGAAATGGCCAGGAGAACTCCAAAGCGTATTGTGGAGCTACCGAACGACGCCCCGAAGGGCCACAGGGGAAACTCCCTTTTCACTAGTCTTCGGGACAGAGGCCATTATCCCAGTCGAGATAGTCAGACCATCAGTACGGGTGCAAATATTTGATGAAGGTGGAAACGACCTCGGCCTCAGAACCAAGCTCGACCTCGTCGGCGAACACAGAGAAATAGCCGAGCTGAGAAGAAAAGCTTTTCAGCAAAGAGTGGCCGCGGCTATAAACTTACGGGCCAGGCCAAAAGAAATCAAGAAGGGAGACCTCGTTCTCCGAAAGGCTGACTTTGCACCCCGAAGGCCGTCCCATGGAGTACTTCATGCAAACTGGGAATGACCTTATCTGGTTCTCGCCGAAGTACGAAAAGGCGTGTACAAACTTGGCGACGCCGAAGGCGTAGAATTGAAAAATACTTGGCACTCAGACGCCTTGAAAAAATTCTACGCCTAAGATGAAGCGGAGGAATTGTAAGTACAGAATGCTCTTAAGGAAAGTTCTTAAGTATCCAAAATTGTGCAAAGACAGAATTCCGCGAAGATGCTCGCCATGATAAAGCGTAGAAGTATGACTTTCCGCCCTTGAAGATGCTCGGGAAAGATGGGAAACAAGAAAGCGCAGATACTGACTTTCCGAAGTCCCTTGAGCCATCACGCTCGGGAAAGATGGAAAACAAAAATATCGCAGAAGTACTCGCCGTAGCCAGCGCAGAGATAATTTCCTGAGCTCCCTTGAGCGAACGTGCTCGGGAAAATGGGAAGTGAAAAATCTCGCGGAAGGTTTTCCGAACTCCCTTGAGCAAATATGCTCGGGACACCTGGAAAAACAAAAATTTGACTGAAGGTTTTCCGAAGTCCCTTGAGCAATCATGTTCGGGACAAATTGGAAATGCAAAAGCCTGCAAAAAGACTTAGTCAAATTTTTTCAGACTTTCCAGAAAGTCTCTCGAGCAAACGCACTCGGGACAAAGGAAGGTAAAAAAGTTTCTTTGATCGCAGGTTTTCCGAAGTCTCTTGAGCGAACGTGTTCGGGACAATGGAAATGAAGAAACTTGCAAGAAAAGACTTAGCCAAAAAAAATCTTCATTAAGAGCAAAGCTGCTTTACAGAAGAAGTGCCCGAAGAAGGAGCGCAAAGGAGAAAAGGAAAAAGGGGGCCCTAAAAAATAGCCTAAGGGTTCGCGGCGTCCCGAGAGCCACTCGCTGGCCCGCCCTTTTCCACCACCTTTCGCGCCGGCATTGAAGGAGGAAGTTTCAGATGCTCGACCTTGGACCATTCCCACCGAGGTCCCTCAGGAATATTTAGGGCCTCCAGAAAAGAGAGGTCTAAATCTGGGAACCTCTGGAGAACCTGGTGACGAGCAAGGCAGAAGCCGTCCTGAAAGGCAACCTTGGCCATTTGATCAGACTCGTTCTTATCAAGCTCGAGGTCGTCAAGGTCGTCCTTCAGTTCAGCAATCTCCTCCTTCAGCGCCTTTATCTCCAACGCCCCTTGGACCCCTTCTTCAAAGACTCGACCTCAGCCCGAAGAGTGTTATTCTCACTCGTCAACGACACTATAAGGCTGTCAGAAGCAGCCTTGTGCTTGAGAAGATCTTCGTTGGCGGTGAGCATCCCCTTTATTTGATCACCGAGGTCAGCAATCTTCTGGGAGGAATCCTTTTGAAGTTCTTCTTTTTCCTTCCGGAACTCCTCCCGAAGGGCAGTCACTTCTTTCTCAGCAGCCTCTTTCAGCTGCTGGTTTTTGGCGGCCGACTCCGCGAGTGCGATCCTCGCCTCATTCATGGTCTAAGTGGCCGAAGTTCGGAAGGCAACCTCCCTGGCCACCCGAACTCGGAGAAAGCCGGCGTACCCCAGCAGCTGCAAGAAGATAAAACGCAAGGTCAGTAAGAGCCAAAAACTTAGGAAAAAATTGAAGGGAAAGAGCTGTGAAGGATATACCTGAGCAGCATGCTCGGTGATCTTTGCGGCGAGAGTGTTATCCCCCGGATGGGCCGCCGCTATAGCCTTGAAGGAGGCCTCGGTGAGCACCCCCTTCGAAATTTCCTTAGCCATTTGAGGAACGTCCTCGGAGTACAAATTCATGTCCTCCGTGAACGTCCAGAAAGGCTCCTTGGGTATCTTCCCTTGCGGGATTTTGGCGTCCCGAAGAGCTCGCTTCCGAGCATGTTCGGCCGCCCAGTCAGGGGTAGTCAACTCCCCTGCGTGGCAAGAATGAGAAGGAGATTAAAGACAAAGAAGGCAATCCAGAAAAAACAAAGGAAGTACACTTTGTCTGGAAACAAACCTGGTGGAACCTCGACAACGACGTCCTCGGAGTCCTCGGCCTCCTCGGCCGAAATGCCCTTGCCCTTCCGCCTGCGCCGCTCCTCGGCAGAAGGTACTTCTACCACTACATCAAGGAGGGCCTGCGACGCAGTAGGACTTTGAGGAGGGACGTCGGTTGAAGGGACCTCGGAAACAGCAGTCTCAGGCGCCGGAATCTCGGCTGTCCCAGGCTCCTCAGCAGTCTCCTCGGGAATTTCTTCTAGAGGAACCTGAGCAGGGGACCTCGGCCGAATCATCAGGCGGCGAAGTGACAGCAACCTCGGCGTCCTCGTTTCCCTCCCTAATACTTTCCAAATGGGAAGAAATAACAGTCTTCTTCGCCCGTTTAGACGAGGGACCAGCACCAACGGACTTTCGCCTTCGGGAAGCCACCTTCTTTGTCTACTCCCCCTTCTCCACTTGGCCGGAGAAAAGGGACTTGTAATAGGCGGCAGTCCCGTCGCCCATCTCTGAAAAAGGAGAGAAACATCAGCGTAAGTCCGAGGAAAAAACAGCAAAGGAGTAGAAGATGACTCACTTTCGACAAGCGTTTCGAAAGAAATCTCCTCCTTAAGAAGCTTGACCAACCAGGAATCCTTCCCGGCGATGGCAGGAGCTGGCATCTTGAGGTCAGTCTTGTGCTCCTTTACCACCTTTAATTCCAGAAGGACCTCTTCGGTCATCAACTTCCAGTTGATTGGAAAAGGGTAAAGGGCGCGCGGAGCGACCTCGGGATCCCAGTCAGAGACAGCCCGAATGCGGGCGTCGAAATCCGCGAACACGGGAGCCAACTCTGGGGTCAGCAGCATCCTCGGATCAACAACGTCCACATCCAGTGTTCCCTGAGCCCATTTGGTCGGAACGTACGACCAGGCCTCGTCCATCTTCAGGAAGAAGAACTTCTGTTGCCACCCCCGCCAGTTGCCACCCCCGCCAGCTATCCTTAGTGGCGAAGGTGAACATGAATTTCTTGCTCCCGGATCCCCGAGGTAGCATGAAATAGAAGCCACCCTTCGGGACCACAGAGAGCTTGTAGTACTGCATAAAGATTATGAAATGGGGTTCTATCCCGAAGATGCCACACATGCAGAGGTAGGCGTTAAAATAGCAGAACGAGTTCGGGGGAAGCTGGTTCACAGCAATGCCATGAAATTTGCAGAACTCGCACACCATCTTCGGGGGAGGATACCGAAGACCGGCCTTCAGCTGGGCTCGGAAAACGGTAACCTCCTTACTATGGTTTGAAAAAGCATAATGGCTAGAACGAGGCAGCCTAGTAATGGCGTAAGAGGGAAGAAAGAATTTTTTCTTCCACCTCTCTAACTTTGCAGGGGTGGTGCAACAAGGATGGGCTAAAAGAGGCTGCCAGCTCTCAGGAATGGGCATTTTCGACATGAAAACGAGTTTGAAAACGGAAGAAAACAGTTTCCAGAGAAAAACTCAAAAGAACAGAGGGATCAAAACGCTCTGGAAAACAAAAACCCACCGAAAGATTTGCCAAAATCTGAGGACGCCGTCGTGAAAGTTGGCTGGAAAAAAGCTCTGATTAAGGTAGCTCCGCCACAGAAAGCAAGAAAGTGCAAGAACAGGGGCAAAGCAGAGAAAAGAGCAGAAGAAAAAGCAAAAGGAACTTATGATGGAATGGGCTATTTATAAGCCAGAGGTGGGTAACCGAAACATCGTCATAAGTACCCTTTGGAGGCGAACCGTCGCCGTAACTGCTCTCTGCACCTGAAAAGGCGCGCCCTCTGTAACCGACGCGACTCTCCTCCAATGGCAAAGCGCCACGTGTCAACCGCTGCGCAAAAATGGGGGACACGTCCTCCAAACGTCCCTTGAAAACTGGGACACGTCTTCTGACATCCCTGGAAAACTGGGACGCGCCGCTCAGACTGACACGCTTGGCCAAACAGACCTGCAGAAACAAAGAGCAGGCCAACTCGAGGACGCCAAGAGACAGGCTATGGCCGAACAGCCCATGACCTTCGGGCAAGAGGTGTATCTTCGGCACAGGCTCCACCTCGAAGACACCAAAGAACAGGCCAAGGCCGAAGAGCCCATGATCTTCGGGCAAAAGGCGCAACCTCGGAACAGGTTGAGCTTCCAAAGAGACTCCCATAAACAACCTCGGAAAGAGATGCAAAACTGAAGTCTTCACTTCGGCTTTCCAAAGGGGGGCATGTGATAGCCAAACGCTATCGCCTCTATCTGGCCGAACTCCCTGCCACAAGAATGGCCAGAAGAAGCTGGCGCTACCCGAGAAAAGGTGTGATCATGCACCTCGGGAGATAGCCGAAGAGCTCCGAGCCCGGCACGCCAGGAAAACCTGAGGACACTACTTGCCCCCCCAAGGTTGTGAACAGATCGCCTTCGGAAAAACGGCACCTGACATAGCGAGCCGAACATGATATCCCCGAAGGCGGAACTCCCTGAAACTGGGAACCCCCGAACTGAGGGCTTGTTTCCCGAAGAGGCTCTGTCCGTACCAAAGGACGACCTCACCCAGGGACCTCGGGAGTACGGCAGGAGCATTTATGGAAGCATTTAAGGAAGCCTCTGACACATCCATTCATAGACGCCACAATCCACCTCAAAAGGCGCACTGCCACACTGACGCCATCAAAATCACATCATGGCCCGTCTCAGCACATGGCTCAAGGCAACCTGCTACCAGCTATCTGTCTCCTACGCCCAGAAATTCAGGAACATCCGACCGAACACGTGTCGCGATCTGAACGGGCTAGGCACTCCTATAAATACCAAGAATTAATACTTGGCAAGAGGCTGGTTGGCAAAACACGGCTCCCACACTCTGAGAAAATTACCAGGCGAGACTCCTCAGCCCTTTGTGCTATTTTCTCTGCCTTTCTCTCAGCCACCACTGACTTGGGCGTCGGAGGCTCCCCCCCCGGAAAAACACTCCGGGGGCCTCCTAACCCTTTGTTTCTGAGATTTCAGGCACTCTCCTTTGGGCGATCCAATCCACCAGGGGTTCTTCCTCCCAGAAGTCTCTCCTCCAGTAATCATGACTCTGAACGATGAGGCCCCTGGCCATCACCTCCCATTCTTACTTGACTCCTTGATCACTTAACTATGGCTATAAAGAACCATCTTCACCCTCAATGTTCAATTACCATACCATGACCATACTGTGTCATCCATGTGTCAAAATGATGAATTGGCTTAGCACACTCGCTAGCCTTTAACCAATCTCACAGATCACGAGACCTTCTTTTTAAAGGTGCTAGGGTGACATGAAATGCACTAACTCTGGGCTTTAACTAGATCAACCAATAACCTCATCGACTAGGCTTCAAACCATTAACTTCTTTTTACTCTTGTAGTCATGACAACTGCCAGAGCCATTAAACAGATGCCTGGGAACAAATGCACCTATACTAGACTTGGCACTTTGATTATTGAGTATAACACTCTACTAGGTGGGAGATTACTACACGTTATGGCTACTTGTGAGTCACCTCATGACTAGACATAGCGAAATCTTTCTCTCTCACAAGCACTCCTCGGACACTACCCCATAGGGTTAAGGCAAAGTATCCTTTTTCTGGCATCACTTAGGCACTCTAACTTAATAGTTTAATGTTCCACTTGCTTACTGGCACTAACATAAGGCATTAAGTGATCACTACAATGTCCTCAGTTCCATTTAGGACTTAGTCCGTTACCTACTCAGCTAGTTTTACTAGTCGAGTCTCTCTTCTTCCATGAATCAACTTAGTGGCCCTTGGCTCCATTTAACCTTGGGGTGATGAACTCAATTCATCCGCTATCCTCTAGTCCATGGCAGTCCTACCTATTGCTTAGGTCCTCTTATTGCCTTTAGGTAATCAAGTTGAACCCAAGCAATGGTTCTACTATTACTGGGTCAACCTTAGGGTATATAGCTAACTGATGAACAAGCCTGTCCACCCATTTACCACTGGAAGAATTCCTTGCTCCTTTCTTCTTTGCATGGTCACCTCCTACATTTACTAGTTAGAAACAAAATAAAATACTTACTACCTACCTTTATGGTATCGGACTGAACTAATCCTTTGGTTGATGACGTTAAGGAACTCATCCACTCGACTAGCTAGTCATTCGCTAATAACTAGGCCACCAAACAAACTCATTCAAGAAGACAACCCTTGGAACTTTATAACATTTCCAATATAAGGCATTTAGGCCTCCACTTACGTGATTTCATGCACTAGGAAGTGGGTCCTAGGGTGCTGGGGATTAACCCAATACTTGTTGCATCCGTAGGTCTTAATGCACTTGGATTAGCCCTTAACCCTTCTCGAAACTACTACCCAACATGCAAAACAAAACTATGCCAGTAAACTGATGTGAGAACTCCAACAAAGTAACTAGACTACTAGTGAAAGGTTAAAAACTTACCTCACACTAGCTATGCACTGCCCACGAGTTCAGTATGGCTACCTTTCATATCTGGCTAGTGGCTGTAAACTTTGACCACCTGACTGGCCAAGCAAAACTTAAACCACTACTCTAGTGCACTAGGTCGACTCATTGTGGCAACAACTATTGGGGATAAACTTCCTAAGTTGGTCTTAACTTAACCAAGCCCAAAAACAAAACTAGTCTGATGACCTCTCAGACCACTGGCAACACTTCTTAGGTGTAAGCTAAGAGTTATACACTTTTTACCCTTCTAGGCCTTGCCCTTCACCTCATACTCCACTCTTATTCCTTGTTCTGAAGTCAAATTTTGCACTCATGTTACCCTTGCTCCTACTAGGTCGAATGAGCCAACCTTTATCTCATAGTCTCATGTCTTCAACTCATCTAACTATCTTCCAAGAACTACTACATCCTCCACCACATACCAATGCCTACCTCGAAGATTGTCAAGCACCCTCATGTACTACCTCAAGGTAGTGGGGAACTTATCCTCAAGCTTATACTTTTGATGGAAAAGTATGAATGTGATACCCTTTATTGCTTTGTAGGCTACATAACCAAGTGCTTACCACTTAGGTCAGTGCATCATCAGGTCTCTTCGGTGTAGCCTAACCCAATCAAGTTGGTAGGTTCAAGTTTTAGAACCTCTGGAGTAATCCACCTGGCCCGATTGTACTCCTTAACTTGGGAAAATTCATATCCTTCTACATAGCCTACCTCAAGAATGAGGTTCAAAACAACCTCCTAGGATGGTGGTCACATCCTCACTACTTGCATCAAGGTGTTGCCCTACCTTGTAGCAAGATAAACCAATTGCACCAATGTTGCCACACTACTTTGCTAGGATCCCTTCCTGGACCTTAGCATTCGAAAGCAAACCTAACGCAGTTTCACCATTGCAACATACAGCGAATTCCAGATGACAACTTATAGATGTTGGTTAGTACTAACTACCTTAGCACAAGGACAAACCACTAGATCTCAATAACTAGTCTCCAATGACCATTACCGAGCTCTGATACCAAAACTAACATGACCCCTCGTGAGCCTGCCTAGGAAGCCTATGGGAACTTGGCCCATGCTAGTTGTAATTGGTTAATTGATTATGTGCGTACTAGTTTAAACCTTCATGCTTCTAGTTATTTAGTCCTACCATGCAATCATGCATGAGCTTATGCTTTGACTAATCAATGAAATAAAGAAACAATATTTAAAACATTGCTTAAGAATATTTTAATAAAGACAAATATCAAACTGTCAAAGCATTCAAAGCAATTAAATGGAATTAACTACAGATAATCAATTGTGAGAAAGAATCCAAACAATAGTAGACTATGCTCGCACCCAAAAGTGAGTCTAGAGTAAATTACTCAACATGACCATTGGAGGCAAACTACTATATGAGAGCTATACACTGAACAACTCTACTGGGATCCATAACTAAGCTTCCACCTTAGAGCAGATTCCAGTGGCAAGCTCCGCAAGCCCTCGCCTGTGCTTTACTAGCCTCTGTAGGCCAAAAAAATGTCTGTAAATAGTACCATAACTTAACCAACAACAAACCCATAAACTAGAATCATAATGGTTTAATAAACCAAAAACCTACACACAAGCCTAGCTCAACAACCCCCAACAATTGCTAGCTCAACAATGCCCAAAACTGCACAACAAAAATTAAGGGAGTGAGAATCAAAGATTCTCAGTAAGGGGTCTTCAACCTGTAAGAAAAATCCTGAGGGCTCCACATATACGTGGATATGAAACCTGCTATGCACGCTTGTAGCCTAACGGTCTAATATATGCATATACTTATGTCCTTTGGGACCTTTCCTCATCCTAGACCTCCTTACAGGGTGTCACTCCATGTCTAGTGAGTTTTGGCTACTAAATTGCTCCTTAATGCGTGTTGACATCATCGCTGTATGACATGGTGAGCCTAGAAGGGACTTTCAATGAAGGGGGCATTTGAAGGAGAGACTTCCCGGGAGAGATTGCCTAAAACACTCAAAGAACAAGGGTTAGGAGGTCCCTAGAGTGTTTTTCCGGGGGTGGAACCTCCAACGCCCAAGTCAGTATTTGGTCAAGTGAATAATTATGATTTTTGCCTGAGAGTTTTCCCGAATATTTATAGGAAGGTGTTTAGGGGAAGTCTGTTTGACACAGCCCGCTTAGATCATGACACGTGTTCGGTTGGAGGCAGTATGTACCTTCAGGAATGGGGACCTCTAGCTGGCCATAGGCCGTCTGGGCAGAACTCAGGGCCGTAGGACGTCTGCGTGTCAGAGCATTTATGAAGGCGGCATGTCAGGACGTGTGCGAGGGCGGCGTGTCAGAAACTCCTTAACCATGTTTTTCGTACTCTTGAGATCCCTTCATTGGAAGAGACCTCTTCGAGACAGGAAGGCTTCTTACTGAGGTTGCTCTAGTTATTCACGAGTCCCCTCGACATGGACGACCCCCTTTAGAGGTGATTTCCCTTGCCGAAGATGCCGAGTCAACCTCTCCCTAAGATAGCTAGGTCATCTTACCGAGGGTGGTAGTACACTGTACTTTTGAGGTCAGTATTGCCATTTCCCAAAGGTGATGGTGGATCGCTAAGGTCGGAGGATCAGGGTGTCAGACCCTATTTTCCCAAGGTTGGTGCTCAAATTCTTAGAGGGTGACGCTTGCATTTTCTGAGGGTGGCGCTTCGTTAGACCTCGAGGATTTGAAGGGCAATAGCCCTTTGCCTATCACATGCCCCCCTCGAAGGACCGAAGTTATATCTTCAGTTACTTGGGCAAATCATGGGGGTTTTCATGGAAGGAGGTGGCTATCTCAGCCATTTTGACTGATTTACTTAGCTGAGGTTACCTTCTTTGGGGGGAGTTTTGGCAATGCGGGATGCCCTTTCCTAATCGAGGTGGCTCCCTTGGTACTCAAGTGGTTTTCCCAGTTTTGGCCGAATTTCCCACGTTTTTGAAGTTATTTCTCCAGCCTAAGGTGGAAATCCTCTTTCCTTGGGCCTCTGACATTTATCAGTGAGTTGTTACGTCTTCTGACTAGACAAATGCATCACTTCAGATATATTTGCCTAGGCATCCGTGCTATTAGAAGGCGTGCCTTCATTTCCTGTGTTGGATGACATGTGGCATGCGGTGACTGGGGGGCAGTTGCCTCGGTTACACCAGCCGCATCCTTTCACCTTCGAAGGGTAATTATGGCAATGATTCACCTTCGCAGGGTAGTTATGGCGACGATTCGGTTACCCCCCTTCGGTCTATATAAACCTTCCTTCCCTCATGGCCCTCATTTTCTTTCTTTTGCTTCTGTCCTGCTCTCGTCTGCTCTCTAGCTCTTCTTTCTCCTTCACGGTAATGCAAGCGGTGGAGCGATTTCTGGTGACCTTTTACGACGGCGTCTACTAATCCTGACTTCGGTAAAAGTTTTGGTGGGTTTCTCTTCCAAAGGTCCCTCGGTTTCTTCCATTTCCATTTTTTCTAGAGTCCGAAATTGTTTTCTTATTCCCGAAGTCCCTTGACATTCTTTCCCGAAGTCATCTCTTTATACCGAACATGTCTTCTCCTGTTCCAATCATGTCCGTCCAAACCACTCCCGAGAGCTGGCTTCCTTTCATGTCTCACTCATGTTGTACCACTTAGGAGAAGTTAGTGAAGTGGACAACTAAGTTTTTTCTTTGTTCTTATGATGTTATCAGGCTACCCCGTCCTGGCCTTTTCAGCTTCATGAATGATTCGGATGAGGTTACCACTTTTTGAGCCCAACTGAAGGCCAAACTTTCGTTTCCTCTGCTGAAGATGATTTATGAGTTTTTCCAATTCCATGGCATAGCCGTAAATCAGCTTTCTCCCAATTCCTATTCTTACTTCAATGCCTTTCTCTGCATGTATGGGGTTTTCAAGATAGAACCCCACTTCATCATCTTCATGCAGTATTACAAGCTTTCCCCGGTCCCAAAGGGTGGCTTCTATTTCATGCTACCTCGGGGATCTGGGAGCAAAAAATATATGTTCACCTTCGACACTAAAGACAGTTGGCGAGGGTAACAAATGAAGTTTTTCTTCCTGAAGGTGGCAGAGGCGTGGTCGCACGTGCCGACTAGGTGGGCCTAGGGGATGCTGGAGACGGACATTGTTGATGCCTAGAAGTTGCTAACTCCTGAGTTAGCAGCGGGGTTTGAGGACTTCAATAGCCGTATCCGAGCTGTCACCGACTGGGATATCGAGGTCCCACCACGCTCCGTGTATCCCTTCCCCATCAGGTGGAACCTTATGACCAAAAAGGTTCTTTGGGAGTTAGGGGTGCTCAAGGAGCACAAAACCAATCTCGGCATGCCAACTCCTACCATCGATGGGAAGAAGTCGTGGTTGGTGATGCTCCTTCGGAAGGAGCTCACTTACGAACCCCTTGTTGAGAGTAAGTTACTTTCCAAATTTTGGTATAAGTATCCCTTTGGACGTACACTGATATTTTCTTCTTTTTTCAGAGATGGGCGACCAGTCAGCTGCCTTCTACAAGTCCCTCTTCCTTGGTCAAGCCGAGAAGGGTGAACAGAAGAAGAAGGCGGCCCCAAAGAGGTGAAAGGCGTCGGGGGGCGGGCCATCTTCGGCCAAGAAGGTGAAGAAGGACCTTCTTCCTCCTCCCCTGGAGGATGTTGTGGAGGTCTAGGACCAGCCTGCGGTCCATGCCGACTTGCCACCCGAGCTAACCGTCAGCTCCATTCCCTAGAGTCCTGCTACTTCGGTGGACATCTTGGGCTCTTCGGTAGGGGGCCCTTCTGCTGAAGAACTCGAGGAGCACAGATGGAGCAAGGGCAAACACATCCCTGCCAAAGTGAAGGAAGTCCATGATTCCGATGATGACATTGCCGAGGTTCTGCCAGGTTTGCCCCTTAGCCATTTCTTTATAAATTCAGACATTTTTAGCATTTTCAATCTTGTAGACATATGGCTAAGGGACAATGTACTAATGCAACTGCGGCGTGACTTTGCAAAGGAACTGGCACCCTTGGCGTGGATGGTGGAGCATGCCCAGAAGTGGGCCCTTCAAGACTCCCATATCCCGAAGGATAAGGTTCCGATGGAGCCTTTATGGTCTTTCATGGAGGATATGAACTTGTTTTGTGAAGACAGCTAGCAAATGGCTCCAGAAATGGCGAGAGGCGTGCTCACCCAAGCCACTTTCAAATCCCTGGCAGATCAGTGCTCAAACGAGGAAGTCCTCACTGCGAGGATGTCTGAACATGTTGCCCAGGTATTCTTCAGACCCTTCATCTTTTCTCCAAATTTTTCTAAGTGTTTGGTTTTCTTTGTAAAACTTCACCAAATGTCCTTCTTTTTGCAGCTCTTGGCATACAGCGGATATTTCAGAGCTTGGGTAGCAAAATAGTCATCGGTCTGATCTTGTGCCGAAGATCGTCTGGAGAAGGCCAAGGTATTTTGCGCCAGCTAGGTTGTAAAGTATGCCATGCTGAACAAAATAGCCAAGGAGGAGGTTGCCAAACTTCGGGAGCAGTTGTTGGGCCTGCGAGCCATGCCTTATTCTTGTTATTCTCATTGTACATTTTATTCTCACCTTACTCCGCTCGATTGTAACTTGAGGTTTCTTTTATTGATGAAATTATACAATATGGCATCATCCAAGGTGGTGTGTCCAAAGGGGTGACAACAAAAGGGCAACCAAGCAAGGTAGAGAAAGAGCTTGTGAAGACCCTTTCTTTTCCTAGGCATTTATGATATTCTCATTGGCTTGAGAATATCACATAGTTTAGACTATAACCATGTCACATTTACTTTATTGTTAGCATTAAATGCATGTTTTATATTTGTATGTGATGCATGTATAAGACAATCGAAGATAATAATTGGTGAGATCAAAAGGGAAAATCCCTCAAACAAAATATTAAGTCATTAAATGTGATGCCTTCCAAATTTTGCCACTCGTTAAGACTTTGATCAATATTGGGTGGCTTTGCCAAAGCAAAGCACCTATGTTCATCTTGGTAAGGTGTGATGGGATAACAGTGATATCCAAATTGCTAACTTTAGGTCTGACTTAAATGAGTTATCCTAATAAGATTGGGGACTTAGAGGCACAGGGTTAGGCTTAAGTTCATAAGGTAAGCTTGGACAAGTGTTGTTCACCCAACTATCCAAGAGTTGCATGAGATGTAATTGGGAAGGAGTTGCCTACCAAAATAACTAAAACTTAAGATAAAAGCCAAAATTAACTCAGGTTGTGGTGAAATATGGATCTTGGCCCACTAGAATACCATAGTGCTGAGGTGATCCAAAATAATATCAAGGGTTATTAGTTTGAATAAAATAGTGGGAGCATTATTTAATAAAAGTCCTTGTTAAATGAATTAAAATGCATGAATTTTACACTGCATATTTACTGTTGTATATAACCATGGCACAAAACACATCGACACTTTCGTTGCAATTGATCCTTGGGAAAGAAAAACTAAATGGGACCAACTTTCCCAAATGGTACCAAAATTTGAGGATAGTGCTCAACCAATAGAGAAAGGCATATGTCGTAGAGCAGCCCATTCCAAATGAGCTTGTTGCCAACACTCCAAGAGTTGAAAGGGATGCTCACAAGAAGCATTTTGATGATGCTTTGGATGTTACTTGCCTCATGCTTATTAGCATTGAATCTAAGCTTTAGAAGCAACATGAAAACATGAGGGCCGATATGATTGAACATCTCAAAATGCTCTTCTAAAAGAAAGCTACACATGAGGGGTTTGAAACTTCTAAGGCATTGTTTCAGTGCAAAATGTCTGAGGGAAGTCCTGTGGGTCCTCATGTGCTCAAGATGATTGGGTACATTGAGAATCTTGAGAGTTTGGGATATCCTCTTTAGAAAGAGTTGGCTATTCATGTAGGCCTACAATTATTGCAGCTACAGTCAGTTCATCATGAACTATAACATGAACAACCTTCACAAGTCCCTCCCTGAATTGCTCAACATGTTGAGAACTGTTGAGCAAAACCTTAACAATGCTAAGCCCATTATGATGGTACAAAAGGGCAAAGGAAAGGGAAAAACCAACAAGAAGAAGGATAAAGCTAATGGAAAGTACAATGCTAATTCTTCTTCAGCTATACTAAAACTATCTGGTGGTGTGGCTAAGGAAGGGGAATGCTACTGTTGTAAGCAACTTGGACACTGGAAGCACAATTGCAAGCTCTTTCTTGAAGAACTTGTGAAGGAGAAGGGAAGTAAGGCCTCCACTTCAAGTATTTTTGTTATAGAGGCTAACTTTTCTACTTCCTCATCTTGGGTATTAGATACTAGATGTAGATCTCATATTTGTGGAAATGTGCAAGATCTAAGTAGGAGTAGAAGATTGGACCGAGTTGAAGTGGACCTACATGTTGGAAATGGAGCAAGAGTTGTTGCCTTAGCTGTAAGGACTTATGTTCTCACTTTACCTAGTGGATTAGTTTTAGAATTAGACAACTGCTACTTTGTGCCTACTATTAGTAGAAATTTGATTTATATTTCTTGTTTGGACAAGAAAGGTTTTTCATTTATAATATAGGACAAATTTTTTTTTATTTATTTGAATGAAATCTTTTAAGGGATTGCTTGACTTAGCAATGGTTTGTATGTTCTAGAACTTAAAAATCCAATCTATAATGTGAATACTAAGGAGGTCAGATTGAATGATTGAAACCCAACCTATCTCTGGCACTATTGTTTGGGCCAAATAAATGAGACCCGTATATCCAAGCTCGATATGGATGGACTCTTGGACTTATTTGATTTTGAATCATATGAGACATATGAGTCATGTTTTATGGGCAAGATTACTAAAACCCCTTTCACTAGTCAAAGTAAAAGGGTTAATGACTTATTAGGACTCATACAAAGTGATGTATGCGGCCTTATATCTACACATGCTAGAGGAGGTTTCCAAAACTTCATTACCTTTGCTAATGACTTCAGTAGATGTGGCAATGTGTATCTCATGAGATATAAGACATAATCCTTTGAAAAGTTCAAAGAATTCAAGAATGAATTAGAGAATCAACTGAGGAAGAGTATCAAAGTACTTTAATTAGATCAAGGGGGAGAATACTTGGACCGAGAATTCCTTGACTACTTGAAGTAGTGTGATATAGTATCACAACTCACTCCACCTGGTACACCTCAATAGAATGGTGTATCTGAAAGGATAAATTGAACTTTGTGAAACATGGCTCAATCTATGATGAGTCAAGAATACCTTCCAAACTCTTTTTGGGGACATGTTATAGAGATAGCCACTTTTACACTAAACTGAGTTCCATCTAAATCTATTCAAAAAACACCATATGAGATAAGGAGTGGGAGGCATCCCAGTTCGCCTTTTATGAAGATTTGGGGTTGTGACGCTTAGGTGAAATGTCAATCCTCTGACAAGCTAGGGCCTAAATCTCATAAATGCCTCTTTGTTGGATATCCCAAAGAGACAAAGGGTTACTATTTCTACAATCCTTCTGAGAAAAAGTGTTTGTTGCTTGAATTGGTGTCTTTCTAAAGAAAGAGTTTATCTCTAAAGGAACCAATGGGAAGAAAGTAGAACTTGAAGAAATTCAAGAGAAACAAGAGGACATTGAACCTAAAATGGAACGTGAACATGCACCATAAGAAGTTGTGATTCAGGAGTCTGTTCTTGTAGCAAAAAGCCCACATAGGTCTAGTAGGATTCGGCATGAGCCCGAGAGATACGGATTTCTCATGACTCATTGTAGCATCCCACACCACTAATGGGATCCTCCTAGGAAAAAGTTCCACACTAGTTACAGTTGGATAGTTAATTACTTCTCCCATTTTAAAACCTTTGATGCATCTAGTTATTGACCTATAATGCGCTATGCATGCACTTGCTTTGACTTGAATTTCAATTTAAGAAAATGAATACAAAACATTGTCTCAGCTCCTATAAAACATAAACAAACTACAAGTCAAAGCATAAAACATAAGTGTATTTACTACAATTAACAACTATGCATATGCATCATTACATAAGTAGAGACTACGCACGTGCCCAGAAACAATTAGAATACTACTTGACCTAGAGACATTGGAGGCTAAACTAGCATTCATACGTATGCTGAAAGACTATAACTAAGATCCATGGTCCACTATGTCCGTCCTTGTGCCACTAGCCTTTGTAAGGCTACAAGACAACTATAATTAGCACAAACAACTTAACTAGTAAAGCTAGAATCAATGAATGATTCACTAGGTGGTACTACAATACAAATGGTAGCTTGACAACCCTCTAAGGTCACCTACTCCTTACAGATATAATCTTCACAATAACACTAATAGGAGTAAGAATCCAAATATTCCTAGTAAGGGATTTGGACACCTGCAAAGAAACATTACAAATCTTCAAACAAAAACCTGAGGACGCTTATATATATATAATATATGAAATCTATTACAAGCCCTGTGCAGTTTGAGTACTAACATATGTGCATTTATTAGAGTCCCTTGGGACCCTACCTATTATAGCCCTCATAGTGGAATGCTCAGTGAGCTTGGTAAATTCATAAATCCCTAGTTTAAATTCCTTAATTAAAGGTTAATTAGCAAGATCCACTAAGTTATCCAAGGGTTCCGAGCAGTTTATGGCACTAGGTTTTTTCGGGGGCAAAATGGTCAATTTGCATCTCAAAGGGCTGGGACACAGCTCTGGAGTAAAAATGATGTTTTTAAAACCCAAAGCCCAAGTTAGCAAAGTTTGCGAAAGTTTTTAATTACCTAGTCACTATTTGAAGGTGGGGTAAATTTGCAAGTTCTTAAAAAGTTTGGGATGGAGAAGGGTTTTGTTGTTAAAATAGTTGGAAGGGATGTGTTCTAGGCACTATTCCTTCATCCCTTCTATTTCATTTTCGTAGCCCCCTCCAACCTTCTTCAATTCATGCTCCAACTTCATCCAATCCATGATTTCTTGAAGGAATTTGTAGGCACTCTTGGTACCCATGAGGAGGATGGCTTGTTTTATGCTTGTTTTGTTGTTTTCAAGTTTGTTGGGGCAATTTTTTGCTTGGGCTGTCTTTTGTGCGGCTATGGTTTCAATCCATGATTTTACTTGTTTTTGAGCTCATTTAAGCTTGGGTTTTGTTGGGTTAGTGTTAATTTGCTGCCATATGCCTTGTATTTTTCTTGGAACCTAGGAAACCTTAAGGGAACCTTTGGACTTGAAGTTCTTGGTTTGTGGTTGCTTCATTGAGCTAATTCAAGGTTAATTGAGGTAAGGGATTTATGATTCATGCTTGATTAATGCCATTCATTCCTTTCTTGAAGTAGAATTCATGTGAATTAGTGAATGGTGTTAGCTAGTGGATGGCATCGGTTATGTTGGACTAGTTGAGTTTCCAAGCTTAGTGTGATGTTTGTGTGTGCTACAAGCTTGGAATGAATTGTGCATTGTAACCTAGAAAGTGTGTTTTGTAGGTTTGCAAAGGGGATGGTGTCCCAAACTTGTTTGGGAGCCTTTGGAAGCCTCCAAAAAGGCTTAAGAGGCATTTTCTAGGTTCAGGGCATGGGGTTCTGGCACCTAGGTGCCGTTTGGTGCTGCAGTGCCCAAGATGCATTTTTAGCCTTTCAAAGCAGGGTGGTCGAGGCACCTAGGCCCCTAGTGGTACCTAGGCCTCAAGTGCTCTTGGTGCCTAGGCCTCAATGGCACCTCTCTTGGCGCCTAGGCACCAGCACTCCACAGCATTGACATGTTGTAGTGTTTTTGCCTTAACTTTTCGCTCGGGTGTCCGATTGAGGTGATTCAAGTTTCCACATAAAGCTAGGAACAACAGCTATCATTTCCCTATTCTAAGCATTTTCTCCATTGGGTTACTATTCATGCATTTTTACTATTCACTAAGTTACTATTCACCAAGTCACTATTCATCTAATACTATTCACTAGTCACTATTCACTTATTCACTAGTCATACACATATTTCACTGTTCATACATGTATTCTACTATTCTTACACATTTTCACTATTCGTTAATATTAAATAATTATTTTTTTAACATAGGTAAAATCATCACTTGGCGACCCTTCACAAGGAAAATTATATCTGGGGCTATAAATGTCAGAACTAAGTGATTCAAAATTCATCTAAAATCCAACACATAGATCTTCAACTCTACTTCATTCCATAGGCTAGTTTGATCATTTCAATTGCCAAAATTTGATTATAGATGAGACGTTTGTTCTTTGATGTGCTAAAGAGCAATTTTGGTAGAAAAATCATAACTTGAGCTACAGATGTCTATTTTGAATGAGCAAGCTATTGATTTAAAGGTAAATAATATATCTACAAATCTGATTCTTTGTGAAAGAGCTAATTCGATGTGTACAGTGGTTGAAAAATTAAAAGAAGTTGTAGCCCGCCATTGTTGATTTGTATTTACCTATATTTCACTATTCCATTTTACCATTTCACCCACCCCCAAAACTCTATAAATAGGCACCTTGGGAAGAGGGTGAGGGATTACTATTTCTTAGGTATCATTTATATTTTTTTATCAAAGTTAGCTTTTCTCCTTTTTTATTGTTCTTATTTTCAAAACCGAAGCTCTGTCCAAGTGTTTGCTTGTTCTTCTTCATGTTCGTTCTTTGATCTTTCAATCCATGTGATAGCTGAAGGCCTATCACCCCTAAGATCTCTTGATTGGCTAACTTGATGCCACCTTCAGTAAAAACTTAGCCCTGACCTCAGGGCATTCTCCACACCACCTTTGGAATGGTAATATGACCAACTTCGGGAAAAAGTGTCTTCACCGCCCTCAGATTTACGAAGCTGCCGACCTTGGAAAAAGAGATCCACCATCCTTGACAGAGGAAAAAGTCTCCTGAAGGTGACCCACTCTTCTGAAGGGCCTTCCTCGATAGCCCTTGGGGGAAAAATCTCTACCCAAAGGGGTTTCATCCCCCAAAGAGGTCTTACGGGGATACCACAAAAATGGTTAAGAAGCCTCTGACAAAAAGACCACGTGCACGCCCTTGCCCTCTAGCTAGAACGGCCTACGACCAGCTGGAGATATCTGCCTCCGAAGGTATAGATTAGAACTAACCAAACATGTGTCATGATCTGGACATGCTGTGTCAAATGGTCTCCTCCCTCCACCCTCGTATAAATACTTAGGACGGACCTTTGGTAAGAACACAAGGGGACTCTCTATTTTCCCTACTCTCTTCTCTCTATTACTACTCTCACAAATACTGACTTGGGCATTGGAGGCTACTCCCCTGGAAACACACTCCGGGGAGCTCCTAACCCTTGTTCTTCAAAGTATTGCAAACATCTTTACACCGGAAGTTTCTCCTTCAGGCTAACATGTCATACAATAAGGATTCCACCGGGCATCACGATGTTCATTTTTTTACATGTTGTTTACTTTGATGATGGCTAACTAATCTTCCTTTTGCTGAGATGAAAATGTGAAGCTCTTGGTATAAAGGTTATGATTGATTTGAATGGATCACAATGTTAATAGTATTTTCTTTCTTAACCTATTTAACTTCCCTCCTTGTTAAGCGGGAGTGTTGATTCATCATAGTCAATCATTGGCAAAAAAGCTACTTGATTCCCTCTGTAGAACATGGCTCTATCAGCTATATTGGAATCTTGAGTTATTGTAGGCAAAGGTTGGCATGATGGATACTTGAACGCATTAGCAAGCGTTGGCATTTTAAGATCAATGAAAGTTAATACTAACTAAATTCCCTGATTGGGACCTCTTTTATGTGTGGATCCCAATTGAGTGGTAAGATGGGCTAAAATTAATCATAACCGATATACTAAAATGGATCCCCAAACTTTAGCAATTTATTTGAATTTGATTTTTTTTAATCAACATCTGTGCACACCTTGCACCAAAATCTTTCCCTATTACCAAATCTGTAACTTGTATTTCTTAATTCACTTCCCAATGGTTCGACACTTGGACTCTCGAGATTTTATTACTTGTGATAACCTACGTTTGAGTTACAACTGCTAGAGTGCAGCAAGTTTTTGGCGCCATTGCCAGGGAAGTAAAATTATAGTACAAGTTTAATTTTTTTTCTTCTTTTTGTTCATTTTTATTTTATTTCATTTTTTTGTTCATCATATGGAAGGCTGAGCCTCCTACCTTTTAATTTCTGTTAATCTTATTTTTCTTTATTTTTCTTTATTGTTGAATGGAAGGTTAAGCCTCCTACATTTTATTTTCTATTTATTTTTTGTTTTTTTATTATTTTTTAATGGAAGGTTATGCCTCCTAAACCTTTTGTTTATCAAATGGAAGGCTGAGCCTCCTACCTTTTTCTGTTATTAATATTATTTTTTCTTGTTGTTCTTTTGTTAATGCATGAAAGCTTGGTCACGGGCATCAAGTGGTAAATTGGCAAGAGAATCTTCATCTTCTTCAAACATGGCTGAGCACATTAATGAACAAGAAGATAACCATTCTTTACATAATGACCAAGATCAACCTAGGACACTTAGAGAAGACATGAACTCCATAAGAAATAGTACTCCATCTTGTTTAATCTTTCCTACTGATGCATCTCACTTCAACTTCAAGCCAGGTATTATTCAACTTTTACCAACTTTTCACAGCTTTGATTATGAAAGTCCATACTTGTATTTGAGAGAATTTGAGGAAGTCTGTTGATGCCATTTCACATCTTTGTTGTGCAACACGGTGAGCTTGGAGCATAAACTTCCGGTGAGGGAACGCCTAGATGAGGGGACTCTGGTGGGAGAAGGGCTGCAAGGAATCAGAAAAGCAAAGGTTAGGAGCTCCCCAGAGTATTTCCCGGGGCAGGAGCCTTCGATGCCCAAGTCAGTACTTTGTGAGAGTAAAGAAAGGGAATAGTAAGCAGAGTATAGCAAGAATTCCAGGCTACCTCTTAGTGGTCCTTATGAAAGCACTGTGCAAGTATTTCTAGGAGGGCTCAGGGAGAAGGCCATTTGACATAGCCTGCTGAGATGGTGACACGTGTTCGGCCCGATTTAGTTAGTACCTCTGTAGAGGGCTCCTCCAGCTGGCCTTAGGCCATTTTGACCAAGGGTGCCAGTGAGGGTGCTGTGACAGGGGTGCCCGTGTCAGGGGTGTGTGTGAGGCGTTTGTGTCAGAGGCTCCTCAGCTGTTTTGTCGCATGTGTTAGTGTTGTGCCCAAAAGGCCAATCATGACATGATTGTATTTTTTGCACATTGAGCCATGATATTTTATTAAGGCATTAATCCAGCAATTATGTTTGTTGTTTTGTTTCTGTGTAACTTAACAAACATAATTGTAACCCTAGAACAATGATATTCTTACACATCCCTGGTCTAGTATTATTGTGGAGCGGGTTGCAATAATACATAATGACTAGCATATGTGGAGACTAATATGAGATATGTAGTCTACATATGGGTACAAGTTGGAGAACTTGTGTACTGGACCGAACCACCATGAGAACACTACATGGATCGTTATATGAGTGTCATAAGTGATTCTCATAGTGATCATGGTGTTGTAGTCCTTTGACCTAAGATCATCAAGGTTTCCTACATGTGAGTCACATACTTTGATACTTTCCTTTGTCGCTCGTAACTGAGTGAACTTGAAGGAGGTCATTGGGTATGTCACATATCATGCAGAGGGATTTGTATGATGAAGATGGGATTTGTCCCTCCTATGTAACGGGAGTGATATCTTCGGGCCCCTTGATAGAGTAAGACTTAGAAAAATGCATGGCCATGCTCGGATGAGTTTATATATGATATCAATGTCATCAGTTTAAGTTGGTCTACTCGGTAATCAAGAAACCAAAGATTGGGCTATACGAGAGTGACACATTCCATGTCTCGTGCTTAGTCTTGATATCTTGGACAAAGGGACAATGGCATATATCGGTGATGATCATAAAGGTTTAGTCGAATCATCGACAATCTTGTCACTTGGGTAGCAATGATGTGTTGCTAGACACCGCTCATTGCTTATGATCATAAATGTGATTTATGATCCTTGCCAACGTGGTAAGAGCCTATTGGGTCGCACACATAGAGCTATTTGGATCATTAGAGTGCATGGGCTAATAATTTGGGTTTTGGTTTCACAATAATTTCATATTAATAATGGGCCCAATAGTTGAGCCATTATTAAGCCCGAAATTAAAGCCTAATTGGATTAGGGCTTTGAAACGCATTATGCATGGAAGTTGAGTCTTACTATAAATACAACTTCTAGTGATAAATTCACAGGTCTCCTTGCCCTAGCCTCCTAAAAGGACAACCGCACTCTTCTCTTGCAATTCCTTTGAGGACGCAAGCTAGCACTGCGAGCACAAGAGAAACATATCTGCTGGGACTCAGTGGAAGCGTGGTGATCCCGAGAGGCTCGTGTGGATACTATAGAAAGCTTGAACACGTCAACTGTTCAAGTTTTGTGATTTGACTTTACAGTTCAGTGAGATATCTCAATTGAAAATTAGGTATGAAAATTTTTGAACATCCGGTTTACCCCGTTTCACTTGGATCCTAGAGGGTTTTGGTTAAATTCGCTGTGCTGTTTGGCTCCCAAAACCCAACAGCATGCCCACGTGGCCTTGTCGGGGGACTAAACTCCTTCGGAGTATAGAGCTCATTTGGGGAGGTGAGCTCCTTTGGAGGGGGTCCCTTGTTTGTATGAGGCACCTTCGGTTGTGATAGCCAAACGCTATCGCCTCTATCTGGCCGAACTCCCTGCCACAAGAATGGCCAGAAGAAGCTGGCGCTACCCGAGAAAAGGTGTGATCATGCACCTCGGGAGATAGCCGAAGAGCTCCGAGCCCGGCACGCCAGGAAAACCCGAGGACACTACTCGCCCCCACGAGGTTGTGAACAGATCGCCTTCGGAAAAGCGGCACCAGACATAGCGAGCCGAACATGATATCCCCGAAGGCGGAACTCCCTGAAACTGGGAACCCCCGAACTGAGGGCTTGTTTCCCGAAGAGGCTCTGTCCGTACCAAAGGACGACCTCACCCAGGGACCTCGGGAGTATGGCAGGAGCATTTATGGAAGCATTTAAGGAAGCCTCTGACACATCCATTCACAGACGCCACAATCCGCCTCAAAAGGCGCACTGCCACGCTGACGCCATCAAAATCACATCATGGCCCATCTCAGCACATGGCTCAAGGCAACCTGCTATCAGCTATCTGTCTCCTATGCCCAGAAATTCAGGAACATCCGACCGAACACGTGTCGCGATCTGAACGGGCTAGGCACTCCTATAAATACCAGGAATTAAATACTTGGTAGGAGGCTGGTTGGCAAAATACTGCTCCCACACTATGAGAAAATTACCAGGCAAGACTCCTCAGCCCTTTGTGCTATTTCCTCTGCCTTTCTCTCAGCCAACCACTGACTTGGGCGTCGGAGGCTCCCCCCCCGGAAAAACACTCCGGGGGCCTCCTAACCCTTTGTTTCTGAGCTTTCAGGCACTCTCCTTTGGGCGATCCAATCCACCAGGCGTTCTTCCTCCCAGAAGTCTCTCCACCAGTCATCATGACTATAAACGATGAGGCCCCTGGCCATCATTTGGCGCCGTCTGTGGGAACCCGCTCTGAGATCGCCGTCGTTGAGACTCGGCGTTCTAAGGACAAGGGACTCCCAAGGTCCCCGTCCGCGCCTGAGATACAACCGGCTGCTGAGCAAACACTCCCAGGGACTTCTGCGCCCGAGGAAGACCGCCCTCTGGTAGTCACCATGAGTTTCTTGAGGGACTTTCAGCGTTCGGTCGTGTCTGAAGTGACACAGCAGATCGGCCGAAGGTGGCCGCAGCAAGCACGGGCCCAGAGACCCCCCTCACCGACACGCCCTCGGGAGAGAAGCCCCAAGTCTACACATCGCAGTTCGGGGAGTGGAGACCCTCGCGAAGAATCATCCACAGAAGATATAGCCCTCGGGAAACGGCCTGTGGGACAAACCGGGTCCAAGCGACCGAGAGTCTCACAGCGAAGCAGTTCGTCGCCTGAGGCGAGGTCCTTGTCCCCTCAGCGCCGAACTCGCTCCCCGAAGAGGCGCCGACGATCTCCATTCCCTGAAGAAGGCCCTAGCGCCACAGTGCTTATGGAGAGGATACTAGCACGGCTGGACAGAGTGGAGAAACAAGTGGCCAGAAAACCCGTTTGGGCCAGACTCTCTGGAACATGCTGCGAAGATGACTCCCCATTCATTCAGGCCGTCGTTGAGGCAGCTATGCCAGGTAACTTCAGAGTACCTCGTCTGGAAATTTATGATGGCCTTACAGATCCACAGGCCCACTTGACGAAGTACAGGCGCAGCATGATAATGCACGGTGCTGATGACGCTACCATGTGCAAATGCTTCGAAGTCACCCTCACAGGGCCAGCAACTGCGTGGTACAATTCATTGCCTCCAGGGACCATCACTGAGTTCCAGGAGTTGTCCACGGCCTTCACGCAGCAATTCATTGGGAGCAGGCCGACGGCGAAGATGCCTGTGCAGATGTTCGACATAGAGCAGAGGAACGGAGAAACCATCCGAGACTATGTCGAAAGGTTCAACAGGGAAGCCCTGAGCGTCCCAGACTTCCGGCCCGAAATCCGCATTCTTGCCATGACACGGGGCCTTCGGCGGGACTCACAGCTGTTCTACGAGTTCTCAAAGGACCCCCCGGACACCCTCGGAGAATTTTACCGAAGGGCCGAACAGCACATGACAGCCGAGGAGCTAAGAATGGCAGGGCCGAAGTCCGATCACCACCGCGCCGAAGGGTCCAATCAACAAGCTCGGCATCCGACGGAACAGGCAGGACGACCTCGGAGGATGCGGGGAAGGAAACCTCAAAGTTTCACGCCCCTGAGCACCACACGGACCAGCATCCTCATGGCGCTGGAAAGGCAAGGGACGCAGATTCGGCGGCCAAGGGCCATGACCGCCGATAACAAAAAGAATGCCAAGAAGTTCTGCCAGTTTCATCGCGACCACGGTCATGACACCGAAGACTGCTTCCAGCTGAAGAAGTACATAGAGTCGCTGATAAAACAAGGCCAACTTCGGAAATACCTGCGGATGCCATCCCCGAAAGGCAGAAAAGTGGAGGAAGAAAGGGCCGAAGATGAGGACTATGACTCCGACAGGCGGAGAAATAGAAGTCCAAAAAGGCGCCCTCCACCTCCTTCAGGGGTTATCCAAACCATCACCACGGGGCTCCCATCCTCGGAAAGAAAGCGGAAAGCCAGAGAAATTGCAGTCATGGAGTATCAAAGTCCATCAAAGAAGCTGGCTCGCAAAGATGGCTCCACCGTCGTCTTCCCCCACGACGATCCGCTGCTGATTATGGCGAGAATAGGGAACTGGGACGTCAAAAGAGTGTTGCTTGATGATGGCTCAAATGCTGACGTCCTATTCTCGCACCTGCTGCCGAGCTTGGGCATCTCCAGCAGCGAACTGAAGCCTGTCACCTCGCCCACTTTTGGGGTTGGACCATCCGAACTCCCCGTCCTCGGATGGATCGACCTCCCGCTGATGATGAGAGGGACTTCGGTAGACGGAGCAGCTGAGTTGTACGCCTCCACAATGGCGAGGTTCATCGTCATGGACGTCCCGTCCTCGTACAACGCCATCCTTGGAAGGCAGACAATGGGGAACCTGCATATTCGCCCTGATGTGAAGTACTTGACTGTCACATTCGCCACCAAGGATGGAGATGCAGAGGTCTTCATAGACCAAGCCGAGGTAAGAAAGGTGTTTGTAAAAAAACGAAAAGCTCCGGCGAGCAACCTCGCGCAAACGATGGAGGCAAAGGCGCTAGAAAAAGGCAAAGAAGAAGATCTCGCCAAAGCAGAAACGGAAGCAGTAGAGCTTGTCCCAGGTCAATCTACCCGAATAGGGAAGAGCTTGGCCGAAGGTGACAAGGAAAATCTTGTATCCTTTCTGCTGGAAAATAAAGATCTGTTTGCCTACTCGCCGAAAGATATGCCAGGGGTAAACCCTGGCATAATACAGCATAGCCTCAAAGTAAGCCCGGAAGCAAAACCTGTCCGGCAAAAGAAACGGAGCATCTCAGCCCACAAAAGCAACTTTGTCAAAACCGAAGTCCAGCGTCTCCTAGATGCTGAAGTTATCAGGGAGGTCAAGTACCCCGAATGGTTAAGCAACGTGGTCATTGCCACAAAAGAAGGTAGCAGCAAACTCCGGATGTGCATCGACTTCAGAAACTTGAACGATGCTTGCCCGAAAGACTCATACCCTCTGCCGCCAATAGATCAACTGGTAGATTCAACTGCTGAATATGGGCTCCTAAGTTTCCTAGACGCCTTCAGTGGCTACCATCAAATAAGGATGGACCCCGAAGATGAAGAGAAGACTGCCTTCATCACCGAGGGAGGAACATATTGCTATATCAGGATGCCCTTCGGGCTAAAAAATGCAAGGAGCCACCTACCAGAGGTTGATGAACAAGGTCTTTAAAGACCAAATGGGGAGAAACATGGAGGTGTATGTTGATGATATGATAGTCAAGAGCAAGCTGCCTGGCTACCACGTTGCAGATTTAGAGGAAACCTTCCAAAAACTCAGAGCCTTCGGGATCCGCCTAAATCCTGAGAACTGCATCTTCGGGGTGACCTCGGGAAAGTTCCTTGGGTACATGGTACCCGAAAGAGGCATCGACGCTAAACCCGAGAAGATTAAGGCTCTGCTTGAGTTCCGAACTCCTGCCACAGTCAAAGACGTGCAGAGACTCACCGGAAGAATAACCTCTCTGAGCAGGTTTATTTCCAGGTACGGAGATAGGTGTCGACCTTTCTTCAAAGTCCTCACAAAGGCAGCAAAAATGGAAGGCAACCTCGGAAGGAATGATCATCCTTGGGACGAAGATTGCCAAAAGGCCTGGGAAGAACTCAAAGTCTACTTGGCTAGCCTGCCGACTCTGCGACAACCTCGGGAGGGAGAGCCCCTCGTACTGTACCTCGCCGTCACAGAAAAAGCTGTGAGCTCGGTCCTCGTGAAAGAAGAAGGGCCAAAGCAATGGCCGGTCTACTATGTCAGCAAGTCCCTGCATGGCGCCGGAGTCAGGTACCCTTTGCTTCAAAAAGCTATATACGCCTTGGTGCTTGCAGGGAGAAGGCTGCGACCATACTTTCAGGCTCACCCCATCATCGTCCGAAGTAGTCTGCCACTACGGGATGTCATGAAGAGAGTTGATCATTCGGGAAGGCTCTCCAAGTGGTGCATAGAGCTGGGCGAACACGAAATCACGTATGAGCCTCGGAAGGCCATAAAAGCCCAAGCACTGGCAGATTTTATCGCCGAAATACCCACCACTGAGGAGAGCCATTCAGATCCAAAAGAGGTAAGCTGAGCCTTGAATGGACCTTGCACCAGGGAGCTGGAGTACGGAGCCTCAGGGCCCGAACACCAGGGAGCTGGAACAGTTATCAGGGGCCCCGAAGGCCTGGAGGTAATGAAGGCTATCAAGTTCAGCTTTAACGTCACCAACAATATAGCTGAGTATGAAGCCCTCATAGCGGGATTACGCTTGGCCAGAAAGATTGGCGTGAGAAACTTAAAGGCTCACAGCGATTCCCAGCTGGTAGTTCGGCAGACGGCAGGAGATTATGGGGCGAAGGACCCAATCTTGGCAAAATATCATGAGCTAGTAGCAAAGCTCATCCAAGAGTTTGACGCCGTACGGATCGAAAATGTACCTCGGCGGAATAACACTGAGGCAGATTGCTTGGCAAAGTCGAAAACATATACCGAGGTGCTAGACCATCCAAGCATCTCAGTGCTGAGCATGGCGACCTCGGGAACAGGGTGGAAAGATCCAATAAAAAGATACCTCGCAGAGAATTTGCTCCCCGAAGACCCCGGCGATGCTGCAAGACTGCGAAGACGCTCCGGAAGATTCTTCCTGATTGGCGAAGAGTTATACCAGCAGGGATATGCGAATCCGCTGCAAAGATGTGTGGATGAAGAGGATACTGAAATGGTCCTTGAAGAGGTCCACGAAGGCATGTGTGGTTCACACATTGGAACTGATGCCCTTGCAGCAGTGATACTTCGCCAAGGATACTTCTGGCCTACCCTGAGAAAGGACGCAAGGCAGTTCGTCCGAAAATGCGGTAGTTGCCAGAGACATGCAAAAATCCAGAGGGCACCCTCGGAAATGGTAACTTCGGCAGACTATCCTTGGCCCTTCGCAGTCTGGGGTATAGACCTTATTGGGCCACTCCCCACAGCCACCCGGAGGCGTGAAATTCTGCGTGGTAGCAGTGGACTATTTCTCAAAGTGGGTAGAGGCAGAACCACTAGCAACTATCTCGGCAAAAGAAGTGCAGAAGTTCGTATGGAAGAACATCGTATGCAGATTTGGCATACCGAGGGTACTAGTAGCTGATAATGGATCCCAGTTCATAGACAAAGGATTCCAGGAATTTATCAGCGACCTCGGAATAAAGATGCACTTCGCCCCAGTAGCTCACCCCCAAAGTAACGGGCAGGTGGAAGTATCGAATAGGACCATAAAAGATGGCCTGAAAAAGAGACTGGGGGAAGCCAAGGGGAAATGGCCAGGAGAACTCCAAAGTGTATTATGGAGCTACCGAACGACGCCCCGAAGAGCCACAGGGGAGACTCCTTTCTCACTCGTCTTCGGAACAGAGGCCATTATCCCAGTAGAGATAGTTCAACCTTCAGTACGGGTGCAAGTATTTGATGAAGGTGGTAACGACCTCGGTCTGAGAACCAATCTCGATCTTGTGGCCCAACACAGAGAAATAGCCGAACTGAGAAGAAAAGCTTCCCAGCAAAGAGTGGCCGCGGCTATAAACTTACGAGCCAGGCCAAAAGAAATCAAGAAGGGAGACCTCGTTCTCCGAAAGGCTGACTTTGCACCCCGAAGGCCATCCCACGGAGTACTTCGCGCAAACTGGGAAGGACCTTATCTGGTTCTCGCCGAAGTACGAAAAGGCGTGTACAAACTTGGCGACGCCGAAGGCGTAGAATTGAAAAATACTTGGCACTCAGACGCCTTGAAAAAATTCTACGCCTAAGATGAAGCGGAGGAATTGTAAGTACAGAATGCTCTTAAGGAAAGTTCTTAAGTATCCAAAATTGTGCAAAGCAGAATTCCGCGAAGATGCTCGCCATGATAAAGCGTAAATATGACTTTCCGAAGTCCCTTAAGCCATCACGCTCGGGAAAGATGGAAAACAAAAATCTCGCAGAAGTACTCGCCATAGCCAGCGCAGAGATAATTTTCCGAACTCCCTTGAGCGAACGTGCTCGGGAAAATGGGAAGTGAAAAATCTCGCGAAAGGTTTTCCGAAGTCCCTTGAGCAAACATGCTCGGGACAACTGGAAAAACAAAAATTTGACTGAAGGTTTTCCGAAGTCCCTTGAGCAATCATGTTCGGGACAAATTGGAAATGCAAAAGCCTGCAAAAAGACTTAGTCAAATTTTTCAGACTTTCCAGAAAGTCTCTCGAGCAAACGCACTCGGGACAAAGGAAGGTAAAAAAGTTTCTTTGATCGCAGGTTTTCCGAAGTCTCTTGAGCGAACGTGTTCGGGACAATGGAAATGAAGAAACTTGCAAGAAAAGACTTAGCCAAAAAATCTTCATTAAGAGCAAAGCTGCTTTACAGAAGAAGTGCCCGAAGAAGGAGCGCAAAATAGAAGGGAAGGAAAAGGGGCCCTAAAAAATAGCCTAAGGGTTCGCGGCGTCCCGAGAGCCACTCGCTGGCCCGCCCTTTTCCACCACCTTTGGCGCTGGAATTGAAGGAGGAAGTTTCAGATGCTCGACCTTGGACCATTCCCACCGAGGTCCCTCAGGAATATTTAGGGCCTCCAGAAAAGAGAGGTCTAAATCTGGGAACCTCTGGAGAACCTGGTGACGAGCAAGGCAGAAGCCGTCCTGAAAGGCAACCTTCGCCATTTGATCAGACTCATTCTTATCAAGCTCGAGGTCGTCAAGGTCGTCCTTCAGTTCAGCAATCTCCTCCTTCAGCGCCTTTATCTCCAGCGTCCCCTTGGACCCCTTCTTCAAAGACTCGACCTCAGCCCGGAGAGTGTTATTCTCACTCGTCAACGACACTATAAGGCTGTCAGAACCAGCCTTGTGCTTGAGAAGATCTTCGTTGGCGGCGAGCATCCCCTTTATTTGTTCACCGAGGTCAGCGATCTTCTGGGAGGAATCCTTTTGAAGTTCTTCTTTTTCCTTCCGGAACTCCTCCCGAAGGGCAGTCACTTCTTTCTCAGCAGCCTCTTTCAGCTGCTGGTTTTTGGCGGCCGACTCCGCGAGTGCGATCCTCGCCTCATTCATGGTCTGAGTGGCCGAAGTTCGGAAGGCAACCTCCCTGGCCACCCGAACTCGGAGAAAGCCGGCGTACCCCAGCAGCTGCAAAAAGATAAAACGCAAGGTCAGTAAGAGCCAAACACTTAGGAAAAAATTGAAGGGAAAGAGCTGTGAAGGATATACCTGAGCAGCATGCTCGGTGATCTTTGCGGCGAGAGTGTTATCCCCCGGATGGGCCGCCGCTATAGCCTTGAAGGAGGCCTCAGTAAGCACCCCCTTCGAAATTTCCTTCGCCATTTGAGGACAGTCCTCGGAGTACAAATTCATGTCCTCCGTGAACGTCCAGAAAGGCTCCTTTGGTATCTTCCCTTGCGGGATTTTGGCGTCCCGAAGAGCTCGCTTCCGAGCATGTTCGGCCGCCCAGTCAGGGGTAGTCAACTCCCCTGCGTGGCAAGAATGAGAAGGAGATTAAAGACAAAGAAGGCAATCCAGAAAAAACAAAGGAAGTACACTTTGTCTGGAAACAAACCTGGTGGAACCTCGACAACGACGTCCTCGGAGTCCTCGGCCTCCTCGGTCGAAATGCCCTTGCCCTTCCGCCTGCGCCGCTCCTCGGCAGAAGGTACTTCTACCACTACATCAAGGAGGGCCTGCGACGCAGTAGGACCTTGAGGAGGGACGTCGGTTGAAGGGACCTCGGAAACAGCAGTCTCAGGCGCCGGAATCTCGGCTGTCCCAGGCTCCTCAGCAGTCTCCTCGGGAATTTCTTCTAGAGGAACCTGAGCAGCTCTCTTTGCCCGTTTCCTCCCTAATACTTTCCAAATGGGAAGAAATAACAGTCTTCTTCGCCCGTTTAGACGAGGGACCAGCACCAACGGACTTCCGCCTTCGGGAAGCCGCCTTCTTTGTCTGATCGCCCTTCTCCACTTGGCCGGAGAAAAGGGACTTGTAATAGGCGGCAGTCCCGTCGCCCATCTCTGAAAAAGGAGAGAAACATCAGCGTAAGTCCGAGGAAAAAAACAGCAAAGGAGTAGAAGATGACTCACTTTCGACAAGCGTTTCGAAAGAAATTTCCTCCTTAAGAAGCTTGACCAACCAGGAATCCTTCCCGGCGATGGCAGGAGCTGGCATCTTGAGGTCAGTCTTGTGCTCCTTTACCACCTTTAATTCCAGAAGGACCTCTTCGGTCATCAACTTCCAGTTGATTGGAAAAGGGTAAAGGGCGCGCGGAGCGACCTCGGGATCCCAGTCAGAGACAGCCCGAATGCGGGCGTCGAAATCCGCGAACACGGGAGCCAACTCTGGGGTCAGCAGCATCCTCGGGTCAACAACGTCCACATCCAGTGTTCCCTGAGCCCATTTGGTCAGAACGTACGACCAGGCCTCGTCCATCTTCAGGAAGAAGAACTTCTGTTGCCACCCCCGCCAGTTGCCACCCCCGCCAGCTATCCTTAGTGGCGAAGGTGAACATGAATTTCTTGCTCCCGGACCCCCGAGGTAGCATGAAATAGAAGCCACCCTTCGGGACCACAGAGACCTTGTAGTACTGCATAAAGATTATGAAATGGGGTTCTATCCCGAAGATGCCACACATGCAGAGGTAGGCGTTAAAATAGTAGAACGAGTTCGGGGGAAGCTGGTTCACAGCAATGCCATGAAATTTGCAGAACTCGCACACCATCTTCGGGGGAGGATACCGAAGACCGGCCTTCAGCTGGGCTCGGAAAACGGTAACCTCCTTACTATGGTTTGAAAAAGCATAATGGCTAGAACGAGGCAGCCTAGTAATGGCGTAAGAGGGAAGAAAGAATTTTTTCTTCCACCTCTCTAACTTTGCAGGGGTGGTGCAACAAGGATGGGCTAAAAGAGGCTGCCAGCTCTCAGGAATGGGCATTTTCGACATGAAAACGAGTTTGAAAACGGAAGAAAACAGTTTCCAGAGAAAAACTCAAAAGAACAGAGGGATCAAAACGCTCTGGAAAACAAAAACCCACCGAAAGATTTGCCAAAATCTGAGGACGCCGTCGTGAAAGTTGGCTGGAAAAAAGCTCTGATTAAGGTAGCTCCGCCACAGAAAGCAAGAAAATGCAAGAACAGGGGCAAAGCAGAGAAAAGAGCAGAAGAAAAAGCAAAAGGGAACTTATGATGGAATGGGCTATTTATAAGCCAGAGGTGGGTAACCGAAACATCGTCATAAGTACCCTTTGGAGGCGAACCGTCACCGTAACTGCTCTCTGCACCTGAAAAGGCGCGCCCTCTGTAACCGACGCGACTCTCCTCCAATGGCAAAGCACCACGTGTCAACCGCTGCACAAAAATGGGGGACACGTCCTCCAAACGTCCCTTGAAAACTGGGACACGTCTTCTGACATCCCTGGAAAACTGGGACGCGCCGCTCAGACTGACACGCTTGGCCAAACAGACCTGCAGAAACAAAGAGCAGGCCAACTCGAGGACGCCAAGAGACAGGCTATGGCCGAACAGCCCATGACCTTCGGGCAAGAGGTGTATCTTCGGCACAGGCTCCACCTCGAAGACACCAAAGAACAGGCCAAGGCCGAAGAGCCCATGATCTTCGGGCAAAAGGTACATCCTCGGAACAGGTTAAGCTTCCAAAGAGACTCCCAAGAACAACCTCGGAAAGAGATGCAAAACCGAAGTCTTCACTTCGGCTTTCCAAAGGGGGGCATGTGATAGCCAAACGCTATCGCCTCTATCTGGCCGAACTCCCTGCCACAAGAATGGCCAGAAGAAGCTGGCGCTACCCGAGAAAAGGTGTGATCATGCACCTCGGGAGATAGCCGAAGAGCTCCGAGCCCGGCACGCCAGGAAAACCCGAGGACACTACTCGCCCCCCCGAGGTTGTGAACAGATCGCCTTCGGAAAAGCGGCACCAGACATAGCGAGCCGAACATGATATCCCCGAAGGCGGAACTCCCTGAAACTGGGAACCCCCGAACTGAGGGCTTGTTTCCCGAAGAGGCTCTGTCCGTACCAAAGGACGACCTCACCCAGGGACCTCGGGAGTACGGCAGGAGCATTTATGGAAGCATTTAAGGAAGCCTCTGACACATCCATTCACAGACGCCACAATCCGCCTCAAAAGGCGCACTGCCACGCTAACGCCATCAGAATCACATCATGGCCCATCTCAGCACATGGCTCAAGGCAACCTGCTACCAGCTATCTGTCTCCTACGCCCAGAAATTCAGGAACATCCGACCGAACACGTGTCGCGATCTGAACGGGCTAGGCACTCCTATAAATACCAGGAATTAATACTTGGCAGGAGGCTGGTTGGCAAAACACTGCTCCCACACTCTGAGAAAATTACCAGGCGAGACTCCTCAGCCCTTTGTGCTATTTTCTCTGCCTTTCTCTCAGCCAACCACTGACTTGGGCGTCGGAGGCTCCCCCCCGGAAAAACACTCCGGGGGCCTCCTAACCCTTTGTTTCTGAGCTTTCAGGCACTCTCTTTTGGGCGATCCAATCCACCAGGCGTTCTTCCTCCCAGAAGTCTCTCCTCCAGTCATCATGACTCTGAACGATGAGGCCCCTGGCCATCAGGTTGGGCTCCCCTAAGGTTAGGCTCCGGTACCTGATGATGGCACTTCGTGAGCACGCTCCGAGGGTGGCCCAAAGGGTATCCAAATGTGGTTTTGGGCACATGAGGTGCGCGCGAGGTCAACCTCAGGAAGGGTGGTTACCCATTCTGACCGAAGTTGGTCCCATGAGTTTCCTAAGGATAACGTCTATCTGGATTGCCCGAGGGTGCTGAGGCCGTCTCTTTGCCGGGGTTTTGTCATGTCTGTTTTGACCGGAGGTGGTGCACTGGACAAGGGTGGTGCGCACATGCGAAGTCCTTCAGGGGGCAATATCCCTTCCTCTATCACATGCCCCCCTCGGAAAATCAAAGATGTTTTTTCGGTTTGGGGAGTTTCGGGGGCTTTTTTGTGGCAAGTGATGTTTGGTCTTGTTGCCATGATGGCTTCCATCCGAAGTCTCCTTCTTCCTAGGAGGGAACTCCGGCGAACTAAGGTGCTCTACCGAGGTAATTCCTCTGGTGTTTGAGTGGTGTCCCTGGCTCTTCCGCCGAGGTCATCGTCTGAGGCGCGTACTTCCACTGACCTTTCTGTCAGTGAATCGTTTCGTCTTCCCATACAGATGGGCGCGTCACTTCGGATAGGGTTATGTAGGTCTGCCAGTTGTCAGGGTCGTGCCCTCATTTCCCGTGTCAGTTTACACATGGCAGCTGATGAGTGGCAAACGGTTATGTCGGTTACATCAATTGCATCTCTTCGCCTTCGAGGAGCAATAATGATGACGTTTCGCCTGCCCCCTTCGGCCTATATAAACCCCTCTTGCCCCAGACCTTCACACTCTTTTCCTTTGCTCTTGTTTGCTCCAGAACTCTCTCTCGTCTTTTTTCTCCTTCCGGCAGTGGTTCTAGCGGCGGAGCGATTTTCGGCAACCCTTCACAACGGCGTCCAGGAATCCAGACTTCGGCAAAACTTTTGGTGGGTCTTTCTTTCCGAAGTTCTTCCTTCTTTCTGAAGTCGTTTGTTCCGAAGTTTTGCTTTTTTTTTCGAAGTCCTTCGGTTCTCTTTCTTTAGTTTTCCCGAAGCTACCTCTCTTCTCTTTGAGAAATGTCAAACCCTGTTCCACTGATGACCGTCCGTCCTATTCCCGAGAGTTTTCTCCCCCTTGAGTCTCATCCATGTTGCACTACTTCGGAGAAAATGAAGAAGTGGGTAGCGAAATTCTATCTCCCTACTTATGCTGTCCCGAGATTACCTACCTCGGGCATGTATGGTTACATGGCCAATCCTGATGAGATCACCGTTTACCGAGCCCAACTGAAGGCCGGTCTTCGGTATCCTCCCCCGCGCGTGGTGTGTGAGTTCTGCAGGTTCCATGGGATTGCCGTGAACCAGCTTCCTCCAAACTCCTATTCTTATTTCAATGCCTTTCTTTGCATGTGTGGGGTCTTTAAGATAAGACCCCATTTTCTTTTCTTCATGCAATACTATAAGCTCCACCCGGTCCCGAAGGGTGGCTTCTACTTCTTGCTTCCTCGAGGATCCGGGAGCAAGAAGTTCACCTTTACCTTCGGGATGAAGGACAGCTGGCGGGGGTGGCAAAAAAAGTTCTTTTTCCTGTCAGTTCCCGAAAGATGGTGCTACGTTCCGACCAGATGGGCTTCGGGGGTGTTGAAGACTGACGTGGTTGACCCTCGGAAGCTGCTGACCTCTGGGTTGGCCGCGGATTTTGACGAGCTCGACAGACGCATTCGGGCCATTGCGGATTGGGACTCCGAGGTCCCTCCGCGTTCCTTATACCCCTTTCCCATTAAGTGGGACCTTATGTCCGAAGAGGTCCTTCGGGAACTGGGGGTAATCCACGAGCATAAGTTCGACTTGAACCTGCCCGTGCCTGTTCTCCCAGGAAAGAAGGCATGGTTGGTGATGCTTCTCCGGGCCGAGATTTCATATGAGGCTTTTGCCGAGAGTAAGTTGTCTCCCAGGCTTTGCTACCTATATTCCTTTTGGACTTACACTGATGTTTTTTCCTTTTGCAGAGATGGGTGATCAATCTGCGGAGTTCTATAAGTCCCTTTTTCTCAGTCAGGCCGAGAAGGGGGAGCAGACGCGGAGGAAGGCGTCTGCAAAGAGGAAGAAGACTACTGGGGGGCCGTCAAAGGCAAAGAAAGCCAAAGCGGACGTCCTTCCCCCTCCCCCCGAAGACATCGTGGAGGTGCAGGATCAGTCGCCTGCCCAGTCTCCTGCCCACGCCGATCCACCTTCGGATCCTGCCATCCTCGAGACACCTTTGAGTCTGGATGCTGCGACTGAGACTTCGGTCGAAGGTACTTCGGCTCAGGAGCTCGAGGAGAGCCAAAGAAGGAAAGGCAAAAACATTCCCGGTGAAGTCCGTGAGGCGGACGAGGCCGAGGATGCGGTCACCGAGGTTCCACCAGGTTTGTTCCTTAGCCATTCCTCTATGAATCTTGGTGTTTTTGGTATCTTCGATCTTCTAGATGAATGGCTAAGGGATGACGTACTAATGGAACTTCGGCGTGATCTTGCAGAGGAGATGACACCTGCTCCTTGGGTGGAGGCTCATGCCCGGAAGAGGGCCCTTCGGGATAGCCATATCCCGAAGGACAAGGTACCAAGGGAGCCCTTCTGGTCTTTCACGGAGGACATGAACTTGTTCTCCGAGGACAGCCAGTTGATGGCTCCCCAAATGGCGAAGGGTGTGCTGACGAATGCCACCTTTCAGTCGCTCACCGCCGAATGCCCGAACGAGGAGATCCTCGCGGCGAGGATGAGCGAGCACGCCGCCCAGGTAGATTTCTTCTTTCTTTCTTTGGGGACTTAGAAAAATTTTCTTCTGAGTTTTTGTTGCCCTTTGACCCTTACTCGGGGCTTTCTTTTCTGCAGCTCCTGGCGTACAGCGGATATTTCCGAGCTTGGGCGGCAAAGCAGACTGAGGTTCGCTCTCGGACCGAGGATTCTCTGAAGAGGGTGAAGGATTTTTGTGCCCAATACGTCCTCAAGTACGGTGAATTGAACAAAATCGCCAAGGAGGACGTGGAGAATCTTCGGGCGGAGCTTCGGGAGAGTAAGAAGGAGCTCCTTCTCGACTTTTCGGCCAAGGTTGAGGACCTCGGCGCAAAGTATGCCATTCTCTCTTCGGAGAACGATGCCCTTCGGAAGGAAAGGGCAGATGACGCTGAAAACCTTACGAAGGCGCTTGCTTTGAACGCCGAGCTCCAAGCCGAGGTCGATCTGTTGAAGAAGGAGGCCAAGAAGAAGAAGAAGAAGAAGCTCGAGAGGGAGGTTGCTGAGCTCACCTCCGAACTGGAGACTCTGAGTGCCGAGAAGGACCAGTCCGACCAGATGACGAAAGTATCTTATCAAGACGGTTTTTGTCTGGCTCGGCATCAAGTCCTTTCTCGGCACCCCGAACTCGACCTCTCCTTCCTGGCCGCTTTGGATTTCCCCAAAGAGCCTAGGTGGACGTGGTCGAAGTCGGAGTACCTCAACCTCCCGCCTGTTGTGCCCGCGCCTTCGAATGCTCCCATCCAAGAGAAGGATGCCAACGTCGAGGAGGTATCGGACGCTCAGGCTCAGCAATAGGCTTTTTCTTCTTTCTCTTTTCTTGTAACCTGCTCCTTTGTACTATTGCCCAGAGCTATGAATGAAAATTCTTTCAAAGATTTAGCTAAGTTCCCGTTCTTTTCTTTGGTCATCATTCTTCGGAAGCTTGTATGATTTTATGTACGCATCTTCGGCGAACATCCATGTTCGAAATCATGCCTTCGGGAAGCTTCGTACTGTTCTTCCCTTAGCAAAATTTTTCCAGTATGTGGAACGTTTTCCCGTGACACAAGGAGCGACCATTTTCACTTTTTCGAACATATTCCGCCGAGTCTTAGGCTTTGCTAGGGAGCTAGCACCTTCGAGAAACTTTTTAAAAGTCAATATGCTAGGAGCCCATTCTAGCAACGTGACCATATTCGGTTTATAAACCATATTCGGTTGACACGTATACTTTTGTTTACTGGCGATTTCGGAGAGGGGTAATCACAAGCTTTTCTTCAGAAAAAATGTCTAAGTGTAGAATTTTTTCAAAGAATCTGAATGCCAAGTGTTTCTCAACTCTCCTCCTTCGGCGTCGCCCAATTTGTAGACCCCTGGGCGGATTTCGTCGAGGACCAGATAAGGTCCGTCCCAGTTTGCCCGAAGTACCCCATCTGATGGCCTTCATGGCTCGAATTCGGCCTTTCGGAGGACGAGGTCCCCCTTCTTGATTCCTTTTTTCTTCACATGCAAGTTAGTAGCATCAGCTACTCTTTGTTGAAAAGCCTTCCTCCTGAGTTCGGCCATTTCCCGGTGTTCTTCGGCGAGGTCTAATTTTGCCCTCAAGCCAAGGTTGTTTCCTCCTTCGTCGAACACCTGTATTCTTACTGATGGCTGTATGACCTCAATGGGAATAATGGCTTCTGTACCGAACACGAGCGAGAAAGGAGTTTCTCCTGTGGCCCTTCGGGGAGTTGTGCGATAACTCCATAGTACACTTGGGAGTTCCCCTGGCCATTTCCCCTTTGCCTCTTTTAGCCTTTTCTTCAGGCCATCTTTTATTGTCCTATTGGACACCTCGACTTGCCCATTACATTGAGGATGGGCTACCGGGGTGAAGTGTAGTTTTACACCAAGGTTAGTCATGAATTCTCAGAACCCTTTGTCAGTAAACTGGGTACCATTGTCAGCAACTATTACCCTTGGTATGCCAAATCGGCATATGATGTTCTTCCAAAAGAATCTGGGTATCCTTCACGGAGATCGATGCCAAAGGCTTTACTACGATCCACTTGGTGAAGTAGTCAACTACAACTATCCAGAACTTCACCCCACCAGGGATGCTTGGGAATGGTCCGATGAGGTCAATACCCTAGACGGCGAAGGGGCAAGGGTAATTTGCCGAAGTTATCTTCTCTGAGGGTAACCTCTGGATGTTGGCGTGTCTTTGGCAATTGTCACATTTTTGAACAAATTTCCTTGTATCCTTTCTTAGGGTAGGCCAAAAGTAACCTTGGCGAAGTAGTACTCCGGCGAGGGCGTCTGTTCCTATGTGGGAACCACAGGCCCCCTCATGAACTTCTTCGAGGATTGTTCTGACATCCTCTTCACTTATGCACCTCTGCAAGGGACTTGCATACCCTTGTCTGTATAGTTCCTCCCCGATGAGGAAGTATCTCCCAGAGCGTTTTCGCACTTTTGCGGCCTCGGCAGGGTCTTCGGGGAGTGCCGAAGTTGCAAGGTATTTCTTGATGGAATCTTGCCATCCTTCTCCCGAGGTTGCTACGCACATTAGCTCTGTGCTGGGTTGACTCAGCACCTCGGTGGGTTCCTTGGACTTGGCCAAGGTGTCAGCTTCAGCATTATCTCTACGAGGCACGTTTTCTATATGTACCGAGTCAAACTCTTTAATGAGTTTCTTGACGAGGTCATGATATTTTGCCAAGGTTGGATCCTTTGCAGCGTAATCTCCTGTCATTTGCCGGACTACTAGCTGTGAGTCACTGTGGGCCTTAAGGTTTCTCACACCAACTTTTCTGGCCAGTTTTAATCCTGCTATGAGGGCCTCATATTCGGCGATGTTATTGGTGACATCAAAACCGAATTTGATGGCTTTGGTGGCTTCCATACCTTCGGGCCCCCGAAGAACCACTCCAGCGCCTTGGTGTTCGGCGCCTGAGGCTCCATCGACAAAGAGTTTCCACTCTGGTTCAATCCTTATCAGGTCTTCCGAGGTAACTTCAGCATTCTCGATTTCTGGAACTTTGGCGATGAAGTCTGCCAATGCTTGGGCTTTTATTGCCCTTCTTGGCTCGTAAGTGATGTCATATTCTCCGAGCTCGATACACCATTTTGACAGCCTTCCCGAATGCTCTACCTTCTTCATTATGTCACGAAGAGGTAGGTTACTTCGGACAATGATGGCGTGTCCTTGAAAGTAGGGCCGTAGCCTCCTACCTGCGAGTACTAAGGCATAAATGGCTTTTTGGAGCAATGGGTACCTGACCTCGGCGCCGTGCAGGGACTTGCTTACATAATATACTGGCCACTGCCTCCCACCCTCTTCTTTCACTAGGACTGAACTCACAGCTTTTTCAGTGACGGCAAGGTAGAGGATGAGAGGCTCTCCTTCTCGAGGTTGCCGAAGTGTTGGCAGACGGGTTAGGTAGCTTTTAAGCTCATCCCAAGCTTTCTGACATTCTTGGTTCCAAGGGTGCTCCTCGGTTCCGGAGTTGCCTTCGCTTTTGGTTGCTTTGGTAAGCACCTTGAAGAATGGTCGACATCGGTCGCCGTACCTGGAAATGAATCTACTAAGGGAAGTGATTCTTCCGGTAAGCCTTTGTATATCTTTAGTGGTTGTAGGTGTTCGGAATCCTAACAAGGCTTTGACCTTTTCGGGGTTGGCGTCTATTCCCCTTTCTGACACCATGAACCCGAGGAACTTACCTGCGCTCACTCCAAACACGCACTTCTCGGGGTTAAGGTGAATGCCGAACTCCCGAAGTCGTTGGAAGGTTTCGTCTAAGTCCAAGATATGATTACTAGGCATTCTGCTCTTAACTATCATATCATCGACATACGCTTCTATGTTCCTCCCGATCTGGGAGTCGAACACTTTATTCATCAACCTCTGATAGGTAGCCCCTGCGTTCTTAAGCCCGAAGGGCATTCTGACGTAGCAGTAGGTACCAACTTCGGTGATGAAGGCAGTTTTTTCTTCATCTTCGGGGTTCATCCGAATTTGATGATACCCGCTGAAGGCATCAAGGAAACTGAGAAGACCGTATTCGGCGGTTGAATCCACCAATTGGTCTATAGCTGGCAAAGGGTAGGAGTCCTTTGGACAGGCATCATTCAGGTTCCGAAAATTGATGCACATTCGGAGCTTTTCACTCCCTTCTTTTGTGGCGATAACCACGTTGCTGAGCCATTCGGGGTATTTAACTTCTCTTATTACCCCTGCCTCAATCAGGCGCTTAACTTCGGTTTTAACGAAGGAGTTCTTATGAGCCGATAGGTTTCATTTTTTCTGCCGAACCGGCCTTGCGTCAGGGCGTACTTTGAGACTATGGTGGATTATGCCGAGGTCGACCCCAGGCATGTCTTTCGGAGAGTAGGCGAATAGATCTTTGTTCATTAACAAGAAAGATACAAGCCTATCTTTGTCACCCTTGGCCAATTTTTTCCCCACTCGGGTGTTCCGGCCGGGGACCAGCTCTACATCTTCTGTTTCTACTTTTTCCAACTCTTCTACTCCCTCCTTTGCTGTCTCTTCGCCTGTCATGACTGCTCTTTCAGTAGCCGAAGTCTGTACTTGGACCTTCACCGGGCTTTGTCTAGCCTTGGTGAAGACCCTCCTGACTTCGGATTGGTCAATGAAGATCTCTGCATCTCCTTCTTTAGTTGCGAAGGTGACTGTTAAGTACTTTACATCCGGGCGGATGTGGAGATTGCCTTGAGTTTGCCTTCCGAGGATGGCGTTGTATGATGAGGGAACATCAATGACGATGAACCTCGTCATAACGGAGGCGAACAGTTCCTCCTGACTCTGAGGCGAGGTCCCTTTCAGCATTAGGGGCAGATCGATGTATCCGAGGACTGGGAGCTCGGATGGCCCAACCCCGAAGGTGGGGGAATTGACTGTGTTGAGGTCGCCTTTTGAAATGCCTAAGTTAGGCAGTAGGTGCGAGAAGATGACGTCGGTGTTGGAGCCGTCATCCAGAAGTACTCTTTTGACGTCCCAACTCCCTATCCTTGCCATGACAAGGAGTGGGTCATCGTGGGGGAACTTCACAGTGGACCCGTCTTTGCGAACAAGCCTGTTCGGCGAGTTCCCATACTCCATTATGGAGATTTCTCTTATCTTTCTTTTCCTCTCAGCTGAGGGTATCCCTGTAGTGATGGTTTGGATGACCCCTGCTGATGGTGGCGGATTCTTTCGAGGACTTCGGTCCCGACGTCTGTCGGAATCATAGTCCTCCTCGTCCCCCCTTCTTTGTTCTTCCTTTCTCCCCTTCGGAGAAGGCATTCGCAAGTACCGGTGAAGTTGGCCTTGCTTTATCAGAGACTCGATGTACTTCCTCAGCTGGAAGCAGTCTTCGGTGTCATGGCCATGATCTCGGTGGAATTGGCAGAACTTCTTCATGTTCTTCTTGTTTTCCGAAGTCATGGCCTTTGGCCTTGGAACTGTAGTCCCTTGCCTTTCTAAGGCCATGAGAATGCTGGCCCTTGTGGCGTTCAGGGGAGTGAACGTCATTGGCCTTTTACCCCTTTGTTTTCGGGGCCTTCCTCCAACCTCATTCTGGTAACGAGGCTGGTGGCTTGGTCCTTCGGGCCGAGGGTGTTCCACCTTTGGTCCCCCCATTCTGAGTTCTTCGGCCGTCATGTGCTGTTCGGCCCTTCTGGTAGAACTCCCCCAGGGTGTCTGGGGGGTCCTTGGAGAACTCATAAAAGAGCTGGGAGTCTCTCCGAAGTCCTCTTATCATTGCGAGGATGCGAATCTCAGGCCGAAAGTCGGGCACGCTTAGTGCTTCTCGGTTGAACCTTTCGACGTAGTCGCGAATGGTTTCCCCACTTCGCTGTGCTATGTCGAACATCTGCACCGGCATCTTGGCCGTTGGCCTGCTGCCAATGAACTGTTGGGTGAAGGCAGTAGACAGCTCCTGGAAACTCAGCAAGGTTCCGTGGGCCAGGGAGTTATACCATGCCGTTGCTGGACCGGAGAGGGTCACCTCAAAACATTTGCAGAGGGTAGCGTCATCTGCGCCGTGGAGCACCATGCTTCGCTTGTACTTTGTCAGGTGCGCCTGGGGGTCACTACGCCCGTCGTAGGTTTCCAAGCGTGGCACCCTGAAGTCACTAGGCATGGGCGCCTCCACCACTTCCCGTACAAAGGGTGACTCTTCTCCGGTATAAGCGTCGGACAATCTTGACCAGACTGGTTTTCGGGAGATCTGCCTCTCAACCTTTTCCAGTCTTCCAAGGATCTTCTCCATGAGGGTAGCTGTGTTAGCTTCCCCTTGCTGCCTGGTGGTCGCCGGCAATGGCGAACTTCTTCTCCTTCTCGGAGAGTAACTTCGGCGGCGAGGAGACTGGGACCTTCGGTACGGGGATGGACTCCGCCGACAGGAGGTCCTAGTTTCTTTTGGGGCCCTTTCTCTGGTGGGTCATGCCCTAGGGGGCACGTCCTCCATCGAAGATGCGTCATGAGAGCCCTCACTCCTGGAACTCTGGTGGGTGGACCTCGGGCTTCTCTCCCGGCGCGTTGCCGAGGGGGAGGCCCTTCGGACCGGAGGAGGCTGGGGCCACCTCTGGTCGAGTTGCTGAGTCATTTCAGCGACGATGGAGCGCTGGAAGTCTCGTAAGAAGCCTAACGTCACTGTTAGAGGGCGGTCGTCCTCCGGCGTAGAAGTTTCTGCAGTGGGCTGCTTGGTCGCCGGCTGAGCCTCCGGCGCAGAGGGGGACTTCGGGAGCCCCTTGTCTTTGGAACGCTGAGTCTCTACGACGGCGACCTGGGAAAGGGTTCCCACAGACGGCGCCAAATGATGCCCTTCCGCATCTTCGTTGTGCAACATGGTGAGCCTGGAGCAGGAACTTCCGGTGAGGGAACGCCTGGATGAGGAACCTCCGGTGGGAGAAGGACTGCAAGGACTCAGAAAAGCAAGGGTTAGGAGCTCCCCGGAGTGTTTTTCCGGGGGAGGAGCCTCCGACGCCCAAGTCAGTGTTTGAAGAAATGGAGGGTAAGTAAGGAGTGGAGAGATTTTTCCTTGGAGTGGGGATCCCCTTACCTGGGGCGTTTCCCGAATATTTATAGGGAGGTGAACAGGAGAAGTTCGTTTGCCACAGCCTGCCCAGATCGTGACACGTGTTCGGTCGGATGCGGTCCGTACCTTCGGGAGAGGGGGAGCCTCTAGCCGACCATAGGCCGCCTTGCCAGGAGCCTAGGTCGTACAAGGGCGGCGTGTCAGAGCGTGTCTGAGGGCGGTGTGTCGGAGCGTGTCTGAGGGCGTGTGTCAGGGGCTGTACGAGTACGGTGTGTCAGAGAATCCTCAGTCATTTCGTTGTACGCCCACGTGGCTTTTTCGGGGGACCGAACTCCTTCGGGCTATAAAGCTCATTCGGAGAGGTGAGCTCCTCCGGAGGGAGGTCCCTTGTTTGTACGAGGCACCTTCTGTTGGGCTTTCTTGAGGTTAGGCTCGGGTACCTGATGTGGCACTTCACGAGCGCACCCCGTGGGTGGCCCAGAAAGTATCCGGAGCTGATTTTGGCCATGTGAGATCGGCACGAGGTCACCCTCGGGAAGGGCGGTGTCTCCTCCTGACCGAAATTGGTCCCATGGGTTTCCTGAGTGGTAGCGCCTATCCAGCTTGCCCAAGGGTGCAGCGGCCCTCTCTTTGTCGGGGTCTTGTCGTGTCTGCTTCGACCAGAGATGGCGTGCACATGTGAAGTCCTTCGGGGGTGATAGCCCTTTGTCTATCACTATCTATGTTTTGACATTGGGGACAATGTCTTAATCTAGTTGGGGGGAGGGATACTTGTTATTTTATTTTTTATTTTAGTTTCTCTCATGCTAATATTAAAACCATTAGACAAAGCACTTAGTTTATGATGGTTGAGTAAAAAGTAATTTTTCACTTTTGAGATGCATCCTATTTTGTGTGACATGCATAACATTTTTTTTAGTAGGTTTTTGAAACTGTACAAGATGACAATCTCTAGTAATCTATATTTTCTATCTTGAAAATTTCTATGCTTGGTGATGAAATTGTTGAGGTGATAAGATACATTAAATTTGACACGTTTGAAATTTTACTTGACATAATGATTAAGTCAAATTTTATTCACTTTGACAAGGGATTAGGATGTTTAAGTTATGAATTGCTGATATTTTTTCACATGCTAAAAATCTTTATTGTCTTTTAGATTTTAAAGAATACTCCAACTATGTGGCTGTTGGAACTTCTGATTAACCATATCTTAGTTTGATTTGAATAAAAAATTTTGAAAAAAAAAACCAAAAACAACATCAAGAAGTGTTGAAAAGAGTTGGAAAATGAAAAAGAAAAAAAAACAACAACAAGCGATGTTCACCCTTGGAAATGGCTAATTATTACCGGGGTTCTCTAAATAAGGTTTGAGCCGAAGTAAAAAAAAAACCTTTTATAGTGTAATAGTGTGAAAGACAGCCAAAGCGATGATTTTGAATTAGATTTGTTCTCATAAGCCACAAATGTTGGTACGATTTACTGACATCTTTTAGACACTTCTGATAGTCAGCCACATACTTACTCTGCTCAATAAATCATAATCTTTTACAGCTTTCCCTTGTTTGTGACACGATCCCCCGTGCCTCTGCCCGGGATACCCTGTGAGCGTTTGTCTCACGGTGGATTGTAATTGGCTAGATGGTTATCTGTGTGGATTAAATCCAATGCTACTAGTTGATTATCCTAGAATGCAATATGCATGCTCTTATGCTTTGACTTGGTTTATTAAAACCATAAAACATTAAAACAAGAACTCGGCCGAGTAATTTCTGCACAAATATATACAAACTGCCAAAGCATATCAAAATCAACATTTGTGTGAGTTAACTACACATAAACAACTCGTGAAAGCATTCATACAATGAAGTAACTAATGCTCCCACCCAAGAACAATCCTGAGTCAAGGACTCTTTATAACATAGATTATGGAGGCAAAAGAAAGTACTGTATCAAAATACAAGACTTTGCTGAGATCTCTTTACCCTAGCTCCCACTTTGGACACCCGTCCCAGTGGCGAGTCTCACAAATCCTCTGCCAAGTGCTACTAGGCTCTGCAGCCAAAGGAAGAAACTAGTTAGTACTGCAACCTGACCAACAAACCAACTGAGCACTTAGGCAAACTAGAAACTCAAGGTTTCTCAACTACCTTACCTTTACACACAAAAAGGTACTACCGTGATAATCCTCAACGATTATCCGGTCCAGCTACTCCAGGCTCTGCATAACAAACAGGGAGTGAGAATTCAACAATTCTCAGTAAGGGGTCTTCAATGTACCTGCAAGAAAAACCTAGGACTCTGGCTGCGAGCTCACACAGCATGAGGGTACTAGTATATATGCATATAACCAGGTCCGTAGACCTCTCCTCAAGTAGTCCTCCTTACCAGGCCAAGCGCTATCACTTAGCAACCTACACATATACAGGCCAAGCGCAATCACTTAGCAACCTGACATATAGGCCAAGCGCTATCACTTAGCAACCTATCATATACAGGCCAAGCGCAATCACTTAGCAACCTCATCATATACAGGCCAAGCGCTATCACTTAGCAACCTATCATATACAGGCCAAGCGCAATCACTTAGCAACCTCATATTAGGCAAGCTATCACTTAGCAACCTGACATATGGCTCAAGGGCGAACCTTAGCAAGCCTCATTCAAACATAGAACCTCTCACCTAGTTGTTATGCAGGGGAATTATGGTGGGACTTTGTAGACTAGGCCGCAGGGCCTCGTTGATGTAGACTAGATGAACAAGGTTTCACCTCGTGGCCTCGTGGCTACGGCACGGCTAGGCCGACGAGGGTTCTAAACCTCTCACCTGAACTAGTGGTAGCTAATTATGTTCAAATTGCAACATAGTTTCCTTAAAAACTTGCCTTCACTTTGAGTTAATATAAATCTAAAACTAGGACATTTTAAGTGTTTTTAAAACATTGAGGTGATAGTACTCCCTCTTAGCTTCGAGTGGAATCTTGAATCACCTCAATCGGACACCCGAGCGAAAAGTTATGCTGAAAACAAAATCGGGTGTCAAATGCTGTCTCGGCGACGCGTCGCCACAGTTGTCGACGTTCTGAAACATTTTTCTGGATTGGCGACGCGTCGTGGGAACTCGTGGGGATTGGCGACGCGTCGCCAAACCTGCAAAATGCCCAGAAAACCCCGATTTTACTGCTATGAACTTTGGACACTTCCCACACATATCAAACATGCATGGAATGCCTCCAAATTTCATACACACATAGTACATGTTGCATAGAACATAACCAACTACCAAAAGCTAAGCTATGATGTATCGTAACATCAAACAATTCCTCTCAATCCCGCTAGTCCACCATAATTCACCAAAACGTTTCCTTAATGCCTTAGCTAAAACCACTCGAATTTCTCAAGCAAATCCAAGCTAATGGCATTCCATGAACTTAAAAACACAACTCCCTTACCTTAACTCCAAGAACAAGCAACAATTCAAGCATCTCCTCCCTCAACCAAGCTCCCAAAGTTCTACATAAAACCAAACCAAAAACAAAGCTCTAAACATCAAAACTAGCTTCTCTAACCAAAACCCAAGCTTCAATTCCAGCAAAAACCAAGAATTCAATCAAGAACACAATCTCATACCTCGTTTAAAAACAGGGGATGGAGAAAACGTCCCTCCAAGCTCCAAAAACGTGATTTCAAGCTTCCAGAATACTTCCCCAAGCTTAGCTACTTTGAACCCCACCTTTTGGCACCAAAAACTCTTGATTCCAAGTCCAATTTGAGAGAGAAATGGAGTAGAGTAGAGAAGCTGGAAAACGGGTTATGGCAGCCCAAACCCTTCTTCCCTCTTCTTAAACTCCACTTAACCCCTCAAACCACCAAAGTTTAAAGTTTTAAACAATTTAGTCCCCCATCTTTAAACTTAACGGTTCTTGATTAAAATCCTGTCTATTGGTCAAGTTTGAGTTAAGGTTAAGAATTAAGTTCTAAAAATTCATTTTAAAACACTCGGGACTCGTCCCGGCCACTCAGGGTGCAAAATTACCATTTTGCCCCTGAACTTAGTTCAGAGCTTTATTCTTGTCGGAACTTAGTGAACTTTGGCAAACTTCTTAATTCTTGCTAGGTAAACTTAAATTAAACTTCTAAACTAAATTCTAAAGTCTTTACCTCCCACTAGAAGGGCCGTAACATTCTCCCCTCCTTCTGGAATTTGGTCCCCCAAATTCCGCTGCAACTCTGGAAAAACACCAGGATATCTTTTCAGCATATCCTGCTCCGTCTCCCAGGTAGCTTCCTCCTCACTATGGTTAGACCAAAGGATCTTAACCATCGGAATCCACTTAGTCCGCAGTTTCTTGACTTGCCTATCCAAAATCTGAACTGGTTTCTCTTCATAAGTCAAGTCCTCCTGAATGGGTATCACTGAAGGATTTACTACCTGTCCGGGCTCAACTGTGCACTTCCTGAGTAAACTGACGTGAAACACATTATGCACTTGAGAAAGGTTAGGCGGTAAAGCCAACCGATAAGCAACTTTCCCAACTTTCTCTAACACTTCATAAGGTCCAATGAACCTTGGAGCTAACTTGCCCCTCTGTCCAAAATGACTAACTCCTCTCATGGGCGACACCTTCAGAAGTACTTTGTCACCAACCTCAAAACTCAATTCTCTTCTTCTTCTGTTCGCATACTTAGTCTGTCTGTCATTAGCTGTCTTGATTCTCTGCTGAATCAACTTAATCTTAGCTGTTGTGTCAGCTATGATTTCAGGTCCAATAACCACTCTATCCGTCGGATCTGCCCAACAATGAGGTGTCATACACCGTCTCCCATACAAAGCTTCATAGGGTGCCATTCCAATAACAGATTGATGACTGTTATTATAGGCAAACTCGATCAGTGGTAAGTGCTGATCCCAATCACCTCTGAAGTCAATGACACACATGCGTAGCATGTCCTCCAAAGTCTGAATCACCCTCTCGGATTGCCCATCAGTCTGTGGATGAAAAGCAGTACTGAGGCTAACTTTACTGCCCAATGCTTCCTGAAAAGCATTCCAGAACCGTGATGTAAATCGTGGATCTCTGTCTGATATGATCTGATCCGGTATCCCATGGAGTCTCACAATCTCCCTGAGATATAACTGAGCCAACCTCTCCAATGTGTAGGTGACTCTGATCGGTATAAAGTGTGCCGACTTCGTCAATCTGTCAACCACTACCCAAATAGCATCATGCTGACTCCGGGTGGTCGGTAACCCCACTAGGAAATCCATAGTAACGGATCCCCACTTCCTCACTGGTAGAGATAGACTCTGAAGTGTGCCTGCTGGTTTCTGGTGTTCAGCTTTCACCACCTGACATGTCAAACACTTTGCCACATGTCCTCGTACATCTCTCTTCAGTCCTGGCCACCAAAAATGTGTCTTCAAATCTTGATACATCTTACTAACACCAGGGTGGATACTCAATGTGCTGCTATGTGCCTCCTGTAGGACTTGCTGCCTAAGTCCCTCAACATTCGATACATAGAGTCGATCACCATAATGCAGTATTCCATCTTTGTATCTAAACTCTTTCTTCAAAGCACCAGTCTTAGCTTCACCTGAAATCTTCTTCAACAATGGATCTTTCAACTGAGCTTCTCTGACTCTGGCTAACCAAGCCGTCTGAACCTCCAAAACGTAGACTAGGGATTTTTCTCGACTTTTCCATAATTCATGCAAAGCTAAGAAACAGTCCTTCAATGCTCCTTCTGAAGAATCTGTAGCCTGATCCTTAGACAAGATCACTCCTGTGTACTTCCGGCTCAAAGCATCTGCTACCACGTTCCCTTTACCAGCACAATACTCGATTGAGCAATCATAGTCTTTAATGTACTCAATCCATCGCCGCTGTCGCATGTTCAGATCCTTCTGAGTAAACAAATACTTCAAACTCTTGTGATCAGTGAAGATTCTGAACGATCTTCCCATCAAATAATGTCTCCATAATTTCAGTGCAAAGATCACTGCTGCAAGTTCAAGATCATGAACAGGGTAGTTCAACTCATTAGGCCTCAGCTGTCTCGAACCATAAGCAATCACCTGACTGTCCTGATGTAGAACACAACCCAAACCTGAACCTGATGCATCAGTATAAACTGTAAAGGCTCTGTCCGGGTCTGGTAACACAAGTATGGGTGCACTGGTCAACTTTTCCTTCAGCTTCATGTAGGCTTCTTCACACTTCGGTGTCCACTCAAACCTCTGAGCTTTCCTGGTCAATGCTGTCAACGGCGTAGCTATCACAGAGAATTTCTCTATGAAGCGTCTGTAGTAACCTGCTAAACCCAAGAAACTCCTGACCTCTGTAACTGTAGTCGGTCTCTTCCAGTCAACCACTGCTTGAACCTTTTCAGGATCAACTGACAAACCTTGAGCACTGATAATATGCCCCAAAAACTGAATCCTCTCGGACCAAAACTCACACTTAGACAATTTTGCATAGTACTGATTATCCTTCAGCACTTGCAAAACCGTTCTAAGGTGCTCCTCATGCTCTGCTGTAGACTGTGAATAGATCAGAATATCATCGATGAAGACCTCAACAAACTGATCCAGAAATGGCTTAAAGATCCGATTCATAGCTTCCATAAATACTGCTGGAGCATTAGTCACACCGAAAGGCATAACCGTATACTCATAATGTCCGTACCTCGTCCTGAAGGCAGTCTTCGGAATGTCTTCCTCCTTAACTCTGATCTGAAAGTACCCAGACCGAAGATCAATCCTGGAAAACACACTCGCTCCTCTGAGTCTGTCAAACAAATCATCAATTCTAGGAAGTGGATATTTATTCTTAACTGTCACTGCATTCAACTTCCTGTAATCGATGCACAACCTGAAAGTCCCATCCTTCTTCTTCACAAATAACACTGGAGCTCCCCATGGTGATACACTCGGTCTTATGAAACCTTTCCCTAGCAATTCCTCCAACTGCTTCTTCAACTCATCCATCTCAGGAGCTGACATCCTATAAGGTGGTACTAAAATAGGCTCAACCCCTGGTTGCAGATGGATAGCAAACTCAGTATCCCTCCTAGGTGGTAACCCAGGTAACTCCACT
>SMDT01001043.1:0-116146 GCA_005392925.1 Aquilaria sinensis | reverse complement strand
GAACCTTATCTTGAAAATGAGCCAATTTAGTTTTAGCCAGTCAATACCAGGGGGCGCCCTCATCCAAAAGAAAAGGAGCATTAGAAAATGGGGAAGCATAAAAAAGACAAGTCATGTATATGTTGTTTTAAGACCATCTCTTCCGAGTTAAAATTCGTGTCCGGTCAGTGCAACCCAACTGGATCAAGAAGAGGGGATTTGGTACCGCTACCTAGGGGTGTACATTTGCTTTTTGATACCAAAATCCAACTACGTATTACGGGCTAAATACCCTCATCATTTGGTCAATATGTAAATTAGGATATTTAAAGCGTAAGATTTGGGTTGTTAGCCAGTTTGTAAATTAGGATATCTAAAGCAAAGGATTTGAGCTGTTTGTAAATTAGGATATACAAAGCATAAGATTTGGATTATCGGCCAGTTTGTAAATTAAGATCACACGATTTGGGTCATTCACTCAAACCTATAATGAGAAGAAATTTTTACGTCAAATGGGCCAAAGCTCCACCATAGATCCACAAAATGCAAGTTTTTAATCAACAAGCGAGTGGGAGTGGAGAGTCGAACATCAGAGCTCCAACTCATATGGACAACACCTTTGTCGGCCATGGCACCCGTGTATAGAGATGACAAAATCTGACCCAATCGATGACCTAGTCCAACCCACCAAATCCAAACTTGGCCTAACCCAATTTGACCAAAAAGTTAATGACTTAAATCCGACTGTACCCAGCTCGACCCGAACCTGAACTCGATTAAAGGTAAGAGAAACCCGAGAAAACTCGAACCCAAATGACCCAAACCCAAAATACCCGAACCCAAAATGACCCAAGCCTGAATTGACCCAAACTCGGGACTGACTTGACCCGAGCGCTAGATGACCCGATGACTAAACCCGAGAAGACCCAATTTTAACCCTCATCCTAAACCTTAACTTTCCCCTTTCATTATCTTTCATATTTAGTAAATCCTAAATATACAGATTTTCATATTTAATAACTTTCAATTTTTTAGATTTTCATATTCAGTTTCAATTTTTTAGATTTTCATATTCAATTTGTCCCATATTTAAGAATGATGACTTTCGTAATTAGAACTTCCATTTTTTTGTACTTTTATATTTAGAAAATCTCTTATTTGAGAAGGCGACTTCCATATTTAGTAGTTCTATTTTTTTTTCAATGTTCATGTTTAGTAATTCTCATATTTTGAGAAGAGATTCTCATATTTAGTAACTTCCATTTTTTGAGGCCTTCTATATGTTGCAAGTATGATATTTGGGGAACATAATTCCATATTCAGTAAGTCTCATATTTGAATTTGTCCAAAATAAGTAATTTTTATATTTAGTAAGTTTAATGATCTTAATAGGCAATTGTTAAAATTACAACATTCATCCATAAACTTTTCAGTATAATGTAATAAAGTACCTAAATTTTAAAAAATAAATTTTTAAATTTTACAGTTTAGTCACTAATAATGAACTTTATTTACATTTCGTAGTAATTTCAAAGAAAATTCATCGAAACATAAGCATAGCAAAATTGTCATAGTGTATGTCTGGGTAATACCTGGGTGAGAATCTGAATGACCTGTATAGTAATAGTTGAAAGGTATGGACTGAGAAAAACAATAAAGTATTACTAACAATGTTAAATTACCTATATATGTATTAAACTATAATGAAGAAGGTTTTTATGAATATTTTAATTATATATACTAAAAAATGAAAAATTAATTTAAATTAAATCACCTAAAAAATCAAATTATTTAATTTAAGTTTTAACAAAAATTAGAAAAAAATGAATTGATTCAATTACTTTGGCCTACACACCAGTAACTTGAGCTAACACAAAAGTTGACCTGAATTTAATCCAAAACCTGACTTGAAATTATTCGAAATTGAAATTGACCCGACCTGTAGTGAACCTGAACCCAAATAAACCCGGCTTAACCCAACATAAACCCGAAATCAACCTGAACCCAAATAACCCTACCTGAACCCGACCTGGATCTGAATTCTTGCTAATCCGACTAGACCCGAACCTGAATGGCCTAACCCAAACCAGCCTGACCCACACAATTACTATCCCTAGCTTGTTCCTTTGCTTTTTGGGTTGAGTTGGTTTTTATATTTGTTATTTTTCTTATTGGAAACCCAACCAAATTGAATTGAGCTTCTCACCCAAATTGAATCAAACCATTTACTTGTAATTTTTTGTGATCAGCACGAGGAGTCAGCGGGCTTGTGTACTTGTAAGGTGGGCCATAATCCATATAATTAGATGCGGCTTAGTGTATTGTGGGTCTGATTGTGGCTTAGTTTGTTGTGGGTCTGATTGTGGATTACCCCGACAAAAGTTTACAGATTTATGTGAGTCAATTTAATTAATTTGGAAAAAAATTATGTACCTGAAAATAAGACTATTATATACTCCATCTAGTACAATCAACATTTTTTAAAGCAATTATTACCTCCGTCTTACAAAGTTTGTCCTTTTTACAATTCATAATAATTAATTTATGATTTTCTTTCATTCAAAATTTTTTATACAAATCCAAACTTTTTATATGAAAATAGTATCTTAGAAACTCTAATTTATAAATATATTTTTTTAAAATATTTTACAATACAAATTAACATGAACATATTTAAGTCAAACTTTAATAAAAAAGATAAAAGGGCCAACTTTTTGTAAAACAGGGGAATAATATTTTTTAATTCAAAATGAAAAGTAAAAAAATAAAATTTTGAAGCATCATTTCAGAAAAACTAGTGACGTAACAGAGGTGCGCCTTGCAAGTTGCAAGTGATTCAATAACTAATTTTATTTTTCATTCTTTCAAAGTTGAAGCACCTAACAACGCATCGATTCCAAAATTTTAAAAAGAATAGAATAAACTCCATTTGTCATCCTTGAACTATATTTTATGTTACTTAATCATCTTGGAACTATTAAGTGTTATACTAATTATCCTCAAACTACTTAGTTATTATTGTCTCGTCTTGTAATTCATCACAGCCGCTAAACATGAATGAGAAAGTGACATTGTTGATAATGTGACTTTGCAAGCTTGCACGGCTATTGATATGGATCTATTATGCAAAATAGAAAATAGTCAGTGACTTAGATGAACAAAATAAAAAAATTCAGGGGCTAAACGAGAAAAGGGTGAAATTGCAGCTTTAATCCCCATTTTTTTTATACCAACCGTAGAAACCCTAAACTTTGCTACTCTGTTGCTGCCACCCTTGGCATTTCCTCACCGTCCTGTAACCCCAACGACCCCGTCAACCACTGTCTCCTCCGCTTCATCAACTACAAGGTCCTTCCCAAATCTGCTTCACATAACTATGTCTCCTCCTTTGACACTAGCTTCGAGCCCTCCCGCAATCTCTAGGGATGACAAAATTTGACCTGACCCGAAGACCTGACCTAACCCACCTGAACCCAAGCCCGACCTAACCCGATTTAGCCAAAAAAGTTAACCACCCAAACCTAATATGAACTCGAACCCGATTGAAGTAAAACCCGAGAAAACCCGAACCTAAGCCCGAGCTGGCTTGAACTCGAAATGACCTGATGACTAAACCCAACAAGACCCAATTTTAAGCACTTTAGAAAATTTATGATTTAATATATGTGAATGAGTTTCTTCTATTCTGTTGATCTGTTTTGTATTGTAGACTGAATAAGTGAGAGTTATGGGAAATGATTAGTGAAACGGTAATAAAGAGATAGGAATAATTAGGTTTTAGAAATTATACTACTCATTCTGTCCCATATTCTTTGAAATATTTAACTTTTTCAAATATTTTAAATTAAATTTATTCATATTACTCCATCTGTCTCAAAATTTTTGCACTATTCATATTTTAACAATTAATCTATAATTTTTTATTTTCAACATTTTAATATATAAATGAAAACATTATATATATAAATGATAAATCAAGACTTACAGTTTTTAAAATATTTTTTTAATTTTTAATAAATAATAATATAAATAAATTCAAGTCAAACTAGTCAAAAAGTTAAAATGAAGCAAAGAAAATTGGGCGGAGGGAGATTATTTGTTAGAAAAAATTTTAAAAATATATATATTTAGAAACTATAGGTCTTTATTTATTATTTAATATAACAATTTTTCATTTATATACTAAAATGTTGAAAATAAAAAATCATATATTAATTGTTGAATAGTGAATGTTACAAAGAACTTAGCACAGATGGAGTATTTTATTAAAGAAATTATATATTAATATATCTTCATAAATTTTATATAATTTTTTATGTCTAGTTAAATTAAATTTTATTCAAAATTAATCAAAAAAAATTGAATTGATTCAACCATTTTTGCTTATGCATCGATGAACCGAGTAAACTCGACAATCAAGTTAAATCTGGTTTAAGACTTGATAACCCGACTTGATTGGATCTGAACTCAAATAAACCTTGCCTCACCTAACTTGAACCCGAAATCTACTCAAGCAATCAACCTGAACCCAAATAACCTTACCTGAACTTAATCTATACCCAAATACATACTAACATGATTAAACCTTAACCTAAATGACTTGACTAAACCTCACCCAACCCATCTAATTGTCAACCCTAGCAATCTCTGGCTCCATCTCTTTTCTCCCTTCTCTATTGCCTATCTGAGCTAGCAGTTTGGAGCGGACAAATAACAAAGTGGAAAAGATGGTGATGGTGCCAAGTATGACTCAATGTTGAACTGCAGCTAAATAAGTTCATCATCAAACTCTCATTCAGTTCTTGAGTTTTTTTTTTTCATCCAAGTCACTAACTATTTTATGTTTTTGCAAGACAGAGCTACATCAGCAGCCACACAAGCTTTCAAAGTTACTTTACTAGCAATGTCACTTATTCATCCATCTTTTAATTTATTATGTTCTCACACTTGCGGAGCTTCAAATGGCAACCTAAATGCCGCTTTTATTCCTTTGACTATAAAAAAAAATTAAAAGAAAAGATTATATCTTTGTAATGTTTATCATAATTGGGGCTTTTAAAAGTCTCACCAATCAACACAAATTATGAATTTTAAGTTATCAAATTTAAAAATTAAAAATATAGAAATAAATATTTTAATTGGTACTATTATTCTAAAAATTATTGGACCTTAAAATTTATATTATAGTTATCAGAATTGTTGGCTTTTAAAAGTAAAGGTTATTTTTTTAATTTATCTTTTAAAGATTACCTTTTATTCTAGAAAATAGAGATTATATCTTTGCAAAAATAATCATAATTAGGACAAAGAAAAACTTGCCCTTCAACATGTATTAGGATTTTTAAAGAACTTACCTTTCAATATACCAAGACAAAATCCATGGCTTTAAGAAAGTCAAGGGAATTGAGAAAATGGTAATGGGATTTTTAAAAATTTACCATTTTGGTATAATGTATCCGCATATTGAAACATTACGATCTTGCATCCAAAGCTTTTTTTTTTTTAAGTTTTCTTTTAAAATTTACCTTTTAATTTATTTTCATGATATGACATGATCCACAAAACAAGCGTGTTTTTGAAATTCAAATATGACGGTTGGTACCATGTGGCACTTTCTGATTGATTCAGTTGTGTTGGGTATTTTTGATAGAATAGTGAGGAAAAATTGTAATTAATATACTAAATAAGGAAACCATGCGACGTGGCAGTTCCACAATCTTTCTCATTAAAAAAAATACAATACCACCCTTTGATGTATCATACTTCATATATATATTTATATGTCCTGTAAAGTTTTCAACACTTTCTATAATTTTGAAAGCTATAGTTAGAAATTATGGAAAGGAGGATTAGTCTTATAATTGTCTCTTCAAAGAGTTCTTTTGCAAGTTGAATTCAAAATAAAGTAAAATATTAATTTTTTTCATTTGTTTTATGTTTTGAAGTAATCACTTAAAAATTTTTAATTATCAAAATTAATTTGTAGAGAATAGTTGGTATAATTTATCACTTGATTATTGATGATCAAAAGATTAAGAATATATATTTAGAAAGCTATCTTTAATTAAAAGCATCATTGTAAAATATTATCAGATTTAAAAAATTCACATGACACTTATTGTGACCTTTTGAATTCTAAAAAGTAAATATTATCTTTTTAATTTTCCTTTTAAAATTTACCTTGCAAAAGAAAAGACTATATCCTTGTAAGGGTTATCATAATTGGGGCTTTTAAAAGTCTTACTAATCAACACAAATTATGACTTGTAAGTTATCAGGTTTAAAAATAAAAAATTTAGAAAGCTACTCCCTCAGGCCCAAAAGTTTTGCTCCATTTTTTTGCAATTAATCTAGGATTTTTTATTTTCAAAATTTTAATATATAAATAAAAAATATTTGTATATGAATGATAATTCAAGATATGTGGTTTCTAAATATATTTTTTTTATTTTTTCTAACAAACAATAATATGAATAAAATTAAGTCAAAATATAAAAAAAAGTCAAATGTATCGAAACTTCTGAAACGGAGAGAGTATATTTTAATTGGTACTATTATTCTAAATATTTATTAGAAATTTAAAAATTTGTATTATAATTATTAGAATTATTGACTTTTTAAAAAGTAAATTTTATCTTTTTAATTTACCTTTAAAGATTACCTTTTATTCTAGAAAATATAGATTATATCTTTGTAAAAATTATCATAATTAGGACTTTAGAAAAATTACCTTTCAACACGTATTAGGATTTTTAAAAGGCTTACCTTTCAATATACCAACACAAAATCCATGGCTTTGAGAAAGTTAAGGGAAGTAAGAAAATGGTAATGGGATTTTTAAAATTTATCTTTTTGCTATAGTGTTTCCAGATATTGAAACATTATCATCTTGCATCCAAACCTTTCTTTTTCTTTTTTTTTTAAATTTCCTTTTAAAATTGACCTTTTAATTGATTTTCATAATTAGGCATGGTCCACAAAATGAATGCATTTTTGAAATTCAAATATAACGGCTAGTTCCATGTGGCACTTTCTGATTGATGCAGCTGCATTGGGTACTTTTTAGAGAATAGTGACAAAAAAATGCAGTTAATAGACTAAAAATGAAAACCATGTCATGTGGCAGCTTCATAATCTTTCTCACTAAATTGCCAATTTTTCGTATTGACTCCACTTCTTTGGATGCACAATCAGCGATTTTCCCCTATTCTTCTTCCCACTTCTTCTACACAACTCGCGCCATATTCTGCATGTTCGCATTTGATACTGACTACCATGCTATATTAGCCATCGATGATCCCATTTCTTTAGACTTTCTTCTCCCACTTCGATCAACTTCTTTCTTTGCGGTTCTTCCCTCCATCTTCAATCTTTAGCTTGCCATCTCTTTCATAAGTCTCAAATTAAGTTTTCCTTTCCAACCCCCTGAATTTTCCACGGTATTACAAGAGTAGAGGGTATTTCCTACAGCTGTTTCCTACGCTAAAAATCATAGGAAAAATAAAATGAAGTAAAATCATAGGATGAAGAGGTGTGGCCAACTTATCCGATGGCTTTAAGGCATATTTGTTTCCTGTGCTTTTCATGCAATACCTCTTCCTACATTTTTCCTTCTAAAAAAAAAGTGACACCAACTTTTCTGACGATTTTAAGGCATATTTATTTCCTATGCTTTTCACGCAATACTATTTCCTACATTTTTCCTTCTAAATAAGAATGGGGCCAATTCATCTGACGGTTTTAAGGCAAATCTCTTTCCTACGCTTTTCTTGCAATAGAGTTTCCTATGGATTTCATTCTAAATAAGAGTTCCACAGTTTTCATAGGCAATTATTTCCTACAATTTTTTGACGAAAATAATAGTAGCAAATTTAATGTTTGAAAAGTGTAAAAAATATATTCTTTCCTACACATTTTTGATAGAAAATGTTTGCCTTAAAATTGTAGAAAATTAATTTGTGATAGTTTTCCGACGATTAGTAAACCTAAACCCTAACCCTAAATCCCTATAAATACAAACCATAACCCTAACCCCTACCCCAAATCCTAACCATAAATCCCTAACTACAAGCCTAAACCTAAATCTCTACACATATCCTCAAACCCTAACCCTAAATCCCAAAATACAAACCCTAACCCTAAACCTCATCCCAAACCCTAAGCCATAAATTTCTAAACACAAGTCCTCAAGCCCTAACCCTAAATCTCTAAACACAAGTCCTCAAACCTCAAAATACAAACCCTAACCCTAAACCCCACCCCAAACCCTAAACCCTAAATCTCTAAGCACAAATCCTCACACCCTAACCCTAAATTCCGAAATACAAACCTTAACCCTAAACCCCACTCCAAACCCTAAACTCTAAATCTCTAAACACAAATGCTCACACCCTAAATACAAACCCTAACCGTAAACCCCACCCCAAACCCAAAACCCAAAACCCTAAATACAAACCCTAACCGTAAACCCTACCCCAAACCTTAAACCCTAAACTATCCTAAACAACAAATCTTTAAACACAAGTCCTCACACCCTAACCATAAATCCCTTAATACAAACCCTAACCCTATACTTACCTCCATAAATCCCTTAATACAAACCCTAACCCTATACTTACCTCAAACCTTAAACCCTAAATCTCTAAACACAAGTCTTCACACTATAACCCTAAATCCCTAAATACAAACCCTAACTATAAACCGACCCTAACACCAAACCTTAAACCCTAAATACAAACCCTAACTCAACCTTAAACCCTAAACTAGCCTAAACCACAAATCTCGAAACACAAGTCCTCACACCCTAACCCTAAGTCAATAAATCTCTAAACACAAGTTCTCATACCCTAACCCCTTAAACCACATAGAATCTCTTGCCCTTAAGTACTCTAAATGGCTAAACCAACTAAAATCCTATAACGCCAAACTCTAAACCCTAATTGAAGATCTAATTCCTAACACACTATCCTTAACTTTAACTTTAACCTTGTAAACTCTATCCTTAATATTGTTAGGGTATAAATGCACTCATATATTTAAACATATTATATATATATATATATATAATAAAATATGAACATTGATGTACCTTAATAACAAAATCATTAAATTAACTTACCTAATGTGTTTAAGTGATTATGTGTGTATGTGTGTACACATTAAGCAAGTTTAATGATTTTATTAAGGTTTATTAATTTTCACATTTTATTAGTGCACATATGTATATATAATATGTTTAAATATATGAGTGCATTTATGCGCGCGCGCGCGCACACACATATATATATATAATAGGTTTAAAAAGGCGCGTGGGAAATGCAAACAATTTGCAAATTCGGGAGGCGAGAAAGTTTTTCGAAGCTTTTTGCACTGCAAAACTGCAGGAAGCTTCCTACACTTTTTCTGCACCTAGCTTTTTAATGGAAAAATGTCAAAAAAGCGTAGGTACCTTTCCGACGCTTGTTCTTCATAAATAAGCTTTAAGTCAAAAAACCATCGGATATTGAAGAAAGATTTCTATTTCAGCCTTTCCCCCGACTCCAACCATTCTGCGTCGTCTTCTTCTTCCTCATCTCGACTCCAGCTCGCCGCTCCGCCAGTCCGTCTCACTTTCAGCCATCTCGTCGCACCGCCCGTGATTTGCAGCCGGCAGCAGCTCTCCACCGACCAGCTTTCTCTCTGCCAGGTAAGTCGACGGCGCCGCCAGTACTCTCTCCCTCTCATTTCTTTGTTTGGTCATTTTTAGCTACCTTTTGTTTTTTTTTTTTTTGCCAGACTTTTAGCTAGCTACTAGATTGTTGTTATTTAGTCAGGTTATGAATATGTATATGTATATGAATATTAGTCGAAATTAATATTATTATTTAACATTAGAAAAGTAGTTAAATTAGGTCACTTTTGAAAATTTGCTAAAGCATGCGATTATGAAAAAAAATTAGCTAAAATATGAAATTTAGGTAAAATATTAAAAATAGCTAAAACATATAAAAATCAGCTACATTAATTAGCTAATTTAGGTTAACTACGAAAATTCATATTGAAATATGAAATTAGGTAAAGTATGAAAATTAGTTAAATTAGTGGAAATATAAAAATCAAGTAAGATGTGAAAATTAGGTAACTTAGTGGAACTTATTACAAAATATGAAAAGTAGGTCAATTAGGTACAATATGATAATTAGTTAAATTAGTGGAAATATAAAAATTAGTTAAATTATGAGAATTAGGTAACTTAGTGAACCTTATTACAAAATATGAAAATTAGCTAAATTAGCTTCAATATGAAAATTATCTAAATTAGTAGAAGTATGAAAATTAGCTAAATTAGATAAAGTATGAAAATTAGGTAAGTTAGTGAAACTTATTACAAAATTTGAAAATTAGCTAAATTAGCTACAATATGAAAAATAGTTAAATTAGTGGAAATATAAAAATTAGTTAAATTATGAAAATTAGGTAACTTAGTGGAACTAATTAGTTATAATCACCACTCCTTTTTAGGATGGTTCGTCAGGGTTCAAGACAGATAAACTCAGGCAAAGGCCCAAATAACCAGTTAGGTGGCCCGAGACATGGTCGGGGTACACGAGGGTGAGGGCGTATTCTCTCACCCACCCAGGCACCACAGACACAGACTTCGGTGCCATAGACCCAGGCACTGACTTTGGTGCCACGGACCCGGACCCAAACCCAAACCCAAGTACCAAACACCCCAGTGCCTAGACCTTACGTGGCACAGATGTATGGTGGATCTACCTCCACTTTCTACTAGTGCTTGGAGACCGGTGATGTGCATTGCCCGGATATGAGCTCACTATTCGAGCCATCTCATTATCAATGTAATGGTGCTGGTTAGGGTAACTGGGGGTATGACCCTAACGCATACCTTGATCCATCTACTATTGGTATGGTCGTTCATATGGGTGGGCAGCAATAGCAGAGGATGGTGGATCACCTACCCTCAGATGACGAGGGGCCAATGGTTGGCACACCGGAGCTTCGGAGGCGAGGCCCGAGGAATTCAGAGTTACCTATACCTCAAGATCCACAGGACTGTTAGAGCATCGTCCCTCGCGAGTAACGTCACAGACTTCTATAATTCATTTATTAATAAATATATTATTTTACAATTACGCCAACTTTATATATCTCTTACTAGAATTTTATATGTTACAGCTTTCTTACTAATAAGTCTATTTGTTCCACACTAGCCTTTATTCACGCAAGGCTGTGGGACAAAAATTGTATCTCTTGATCACAAGTATCTCAATCTACACGAGAAGAGCATTTCACCAAACTAGCAGTAATTAATTTTGGTTAATTTTTTCAATAGTAGTTTCTTTATGGAATAATATGCTTTTTTGTATTCTATTATTGCAGAACTACTATACATGGGATCCTAGGGACTTCGGGCACATCCGCAAGCTACTGTTTGGATTCTGCTGGCGGTCCGTGCGGAACTGCTTGCATCACTAGAGGATGCAAGCGATGGAAAAGATCCCGAACTTCTACAACAACCCCGCCTACAGTTTACTGTAATGGCACGTTCCTCCGGGTTATAGTGATGATGTATTGCATCATTTGTGTGACCAATGGCAGTAGGAGAAATGAAAAAAGTTGTCAATGGTTGGTTCACACACCAAGAATGTAGCAAATGAGTTGGGGATTGTTCCAAAGCACATGATGGGCTCCATCCCAGGCGAGATGCACTGGGATCGTAAGGTAACAACATTTCCATTCCACTAACTTACATTACAATTTTCATAATAATTACCAATTACTTGATTTGTTAATCATACATCAAATGCTCAGACAAAAGAGCGGGATGAAGTTAAGCCAACATTTGATGAGTGGTGGATTCGAACTGACACTTGAAAGAAGAGGGATCGGTTTGTTGATTCGATTACACAGCAGCTTGAGGTAAGAAATTTTCATACTTCACGACTAATGACATTCACATATTTATTAAGTGTTTCTATTAAATCTAATTTCATTTTATTATAGGACAGATACATGCAGAAGGTGTAGGAAATAGACCCAAATCCAAACAACCAACCGCAGTTTGATGCATAGTTGTGGAGTGAGGTACAAGGCCTGCCAAAAAAGAGTCGACTATTGGGTATTCCGCTTTGCCTCATTGATTCCCATACGTTTGGAACAAATCGGGTATTTTTCATTTTGATTTAACTTTCTTTGATTACCCGACAAGATGGCGTAGATCAGCCCGACTCTACATCTGGTTGACTATTATTAGTTGATCTTATTAGAATGTAAATGTTTTAGCTGATCTATTAATTGTAATAGACTTTTTTTAATAGTATTTTATTAGTTTAATATATATGTGTGTGTGTGTGTGTGTGTGTGTGTGTGTATGTATGCACGTATGTATGTATGTATGTAGGTATCCACTGCATCTATCTATCCTCGACTGTCTATATAATATATGGCAGTACCCGGCAAGAATATTATATATCCCGATATAATATATATATATATTAGATAATATTTTTATATTATCTATTATAGATATATCTATGTGTATTATTTTTTTTAAATAAATAACTGTGATGTCACAAATTTGTCACACTATCTATATTGTAATATAGCGTATATAATGTCATAGGACAATCATAGGACAATTATTGTCACAAAAGTGTGGGACACATTATGTCATAAAATTGTAGGAAAATTATTATTAGAAAAACGTCAAATATAAATGTCAAAAAAGTGTAGGTACTAAATATCTCACAAACATTGGACCAATCGTGTCAAAAATCCGTCGGGTAGTCCTACAGTTGTCTTCTGCTTTTTATTTCACATGCAGGCATTTCTTACATCCTTGCCGTACAATTTTGATCATAACAAATGCTAGTTCCCTACATTCTTCCTACGGTTTTCCCATCTCAAATACCCTTTTCTCTTGTAGTATGACATCAAAAATATGTTTGGACTTACAATCTCTCTTATTTTTTGCTCCCCCTCAACCCTGGGCTTTTTTTTTCTTTTTCAGTCCTAAGTCTTTCCATCTCATTAATTGGGCCAAATTGAGTATTCCTTCTCTTCAATAGGTATGGTTTGTTATTTAGCTCATTTTCCATGACCCAGCTCACTACCGTTTAGTCTACACCATCCTTCAAATTCAAAATCACTGCTCCTTGTTTTCTTTTCTTGGAAATATGCTCTGGACTTGGTTTCTCGTTCACAGTATTAACAACATCCTTTCCAGTCACCCGTATTGCTTCATCTTCACTTTCATCGTCTTCATTCGTATTCACCTCCAACATTTTATTTTCTTCTTCAAAATATTCATCTAACCTTGGATAATTAGACTATGAACAAACTGACAACTCCTTTGCATAATGCATACCAAAATTAATGGGATTTACCATATTTTTGCTCATTCGGACTTCAAAGATCTTATCATCAACTTTGAATTTAATAATTTTAAAAATTTGCTCCATGCAATGAGTAACGATGCATACTCCTCTAATATTAAGCTGCATTTTTTCATGTGTAAGGTCTTCGGCCGCTACAATTTTTCCCTACAGAATTAATATAGTTGCAAATGTCCCTTTGCACCATGCATGCAATGGTAACCCTTTGATGGCTTACCATACTACTTAGTCGGGTTTATTAAGATTTTTCCACCACGGACTTATCCAATTGAACCATTGTTCAAACCAATCAACTCCCTTTATCAATGTCACTTCCATGGACTCCTTCAAAGGGTATTCCAATTGCATTATTGCGTGTGTGCAATGTGCTTTAAAACCACACTTTACCACAAGTGCACGAGTCATTTTGTAATACGGGAGAGTAAGAACTGATTCCATAAGGATTGTAGAGTGGGTTGAACAATTACCAAGGCTTTTCACAATCAACCTTAGCTAAACCAATCAAAAATTGATAAGTCTATTCTATGATATAGGAAATGAGACCTACTTCTTAAATGCCTAAAATGGGTACTTGATTCTGATACTAATCCTATGTCCCTAACTCACACTTTTTCAGAGTTTTCCTTAGATTTACTGAATACACTTCCTATGGCTTCTGTCACTTGATTTGGTTTGGAGGTGAAACAATCCTAGGTTCTAGCTTTTTCTATTTGTTGGTAATGTTTGTTTTTTTGTCTCTTTGCTTTCCCAAGCTTAAGAGCTCCCATTCTTATCCTAAAATAGCAAGGACTTTTATCTATAGTATTATCTTAGGAAGATGCCTTACAAGTTTTATCTACCAATACCTTGTAAAAAAAAAAAAGCAAGTCTCCCAACTATGTCTCTAATCACCATCTTCCTTACCTAGTTCCAATTTCTCTCTTACTTTCCCAAACATAACAAAAAATCTAAAACATCAATCAATTGTGACCAACAATCAATCAAGCATCATTTAAGAGCAAGGCAAGAAAAGAACAAACATTTAGGAAAAAGGCTAGAAACCCATTTATGTATTCAACCAACAAAACCCATATCAAGTGACTACAATCATAGAAAGTGTAAAAAGAACAACTTTTTAACTAAGAAGAAAACAGACATCATTCTTGGATTCACAAGATCCACCAAATCCAAAACGAGAAAAGAGGAAAGAAATAACAAAGAACCCTTTATAGAATCACTAGCTTGATCTTCATGCCACATGTAACTCATCCTCCAAAGTAGCTAGAATTCCAAGATGAAGAAAACAAAACTCAAGAATAATTCTAGTCTTTTTAAAGGAGGCTACAAAAATAAAAAAATCTCTTTCACTTTAAAAAACCCTAGCTAAAATCCTCCAAATAAAAGGCTTGGGCGTTATCCTTTTTCATTCTCCTATAATTCTCCAATGGTATAGTAAGTAAGTGAAGGTTGTGGGTCCTTGAGCTCCAAGATTGCTTCTTTGATAATGTAGTCCCTCTTTTTGTGCAAATACAAAGTGTGATCGCATATTCCATAGTGCAGTCACACTTTTGCCTTAAGAAGAGGAAGTGCAGTCACAATTTTAAAGTACGGTCACTTGGATGCCTCAGGTGATGTTGCTCCAATTGATGTGCAATCGCAGTTTTATTTGTGTAACTATGCTTTATGCTGCTTCTGCTCTTTTTTGTTTCCAGCTCCTCCAATTTTGATTTTAGATCTAAATTAGCCCTAAATTTTTGCTTTTTTTATTTTTACTTTTTCGCCTTTTAGAAATGAAAAATGTCCACCAAAACTAAATATGGTACTAAATACTAGCAAAATAGAGTGAAATAAACCAAAAAAGTGAGGAAAAATACATAGGAACTTATGTAACTATCACACCACCACACTTAAATATTTGCTAGTCCCTAGCAAACGCAGCCTATTCTAAAAAGGAAAAAAACAAATTCAAGCTAACAACCCATGTCACATCACACTGTGAGAGTACGACCTTGCCAAACATGACTTGGAATAAAATTAAAGGAAAAAAATAGTAAAGTCCTCCTTAACCAAGGTGGATGGTACACCCTAAGTGTTTGCACTCTCTTCAAAGGTGGAGATGATGTTATAAAGGCTTTGCTTTGTGCTCTTTCCGTATGACTTAGGTAGGGGATCCATCTTTCCTTTACTAAATTTCCCGAAGGATTTTTCAGGTAAACATAAGTTGAATGACCTTTCCAAATGCTTGTAATGGGGCCTGGTTTGGTGAATGTGGGAGTTGGATAAAGGCCTTTTACAGTGGAGCTAAAGAAATTAACAACGCTTGTACACACAATAATGGGCATTATAAGCTACTTCAAACACCCTAATCCTTCCATTGAAAACTACTTTCCAAAACTAGCACAATCAACCCAAATCAAACTCTCAATCGATAGAATGAGCACAAAAAAGAGTAGAAAGATTAGTCTTGGATTTTATTTACAACTTATACTTTACCTTTTTTTAAAGAACTTATTTAGTTAGCAAGTTTTTAACTTTGAGCTTGCTTTTGCCTTTTTCATCAAAAGATAAGCAAACAAACACTGTCCAAAACCAACCTCAAGTTAATATCAAGCTCATTCAAACATTGCAACTCAAAAAAACCAAAACCTTCCATTTAGCATTTAAGTGCCTTTCGACCTTCAACACACACAAAAGAGCACCCCCCACACACATACACTTATCCTTTGTCCCTACCCAAAACACACATACATTCATTCTAGCCCTCCAATGCCCAAAACAAAGTAAGCATTACTAATTTTAAGGACAGTGAAATATTAAAGTGAAGTGGGAAAAAACTTAAATACATGGGTTCACACAAAGAAATTAGACTTAAAAAGGCTCAATGAGATTCACTAAGGGATACTTTATAGGGTTGGCTATTTGGTAAGTGGCTTTAGCCCTAAATTCCCATTGTCCTCCCTCTGCTTACTCACAAAGGGAAAGGTTATATGGATCCTTAAGGCCTCCACAACCTAACAAAGTCTAGGTCCAAACACAAAGCAAGCAACCTTAAGAAAGAAATTTTCACAACCTATTATCATTAGGGGCTCAAAATACTCACCGGGTAAAACAATATTCTATACCTTAGTTAACAAGAAAGATACTTTAACTGTTTTCAAAAATTTAACAACCAACCCATGTTCTCAAGGCATACACTCAATGTTGGTGTTTTATGAGTTGGGTCTCTAATGTAAGCAAACACCCTATATGCAAACTATATGCACCTTTGTACATCCAACTAATGGCCCAAATAGAATAAACTGAATGGGTATGATTATAAACATGCACAAAGAAAGAAAATCTCAAATGATCACTCCAACAATGCATGAGAATAAAGTAAAATAAAAAGAGAAATGCACATGACCTATGCTAAATGTAAACAAAGGATTCAAGCATCAAACTCAAACTAACTCCCTCTACACTTTAAAATTTACATTATCCGCAATATGTAAAAGAGAGAAAGAATGGTAATCATTTGACTCTCTAGTCCTCCATGTATGATGGAGAACCGCTAGAAGCATGACTGGCAAAGGAAACTTGGAGGTTGAAAGGAACTGTCCTTATGGATAAGAGGAAGCTGGAGGGACAAATGACTCCGGTCAAACAAGGGGTACCATCAGGTAAGAAGAGAGAACGTAGGAGGATAGGTACCAAGGGTTGGTGTGAGAGCTAAATTATGGATGAAGGTAGGTAAAAATCGGGAACTCCAGTAAAAAGTTTAAATGTGCTTCCTGGCTACTCATCTCACTGTTTCGTATTGTGCCCTGTCATTCAGAGCCGTGTACGCAAAGCCTTCATTAACTCAAAGGCATAGGGCTTGCAAATTAGCATCCAAGCATATATAGTGCTTATCTTTCACTTCTCGGTCATAGTCTAAATGCTCTTCCACCATGGCCAACATCTTGTCATGTTATCGTTATACCTTCCTCATCTTCTTAATGTCAACTTAAATTTTATTCAGCCGTCCAATGATGGAGTTCAAAGCCACTCCAATAGACCTCATGCTCATAGTATCCGAGTTACATAGTTGTTCTTCCTTTTGGTGTTCTTCCTCTTGATTCTCTTCTTCTTGTGCCTCATTTTCCTTTCTTTTTCCCTTTTCCAAACTTGAAATTGAAATTCTTGGTGCCGAGTTGCGTATCTTGAGGGGGGTCATCATTGTAGAACATCTTACTTTTACCAATCAAATTCGTAAGCAACTCCGGAAACACCAAGTTGACACCTGTACTCTTGCCCGTCTTGACTATACTTGAAAAGATGATGCCACTAATATTAAGCTCCATATCATTAAGGATCTTGTACAAGTATTGTAGCTCTCAAATTTTATGTTAATCATGTGGTTGGAAGGGCAAAAGCTTTGCACTGATATATTGGCGCCATGCTTTAGCTTCATTGGTGAACTCACCATACTGTAAAAAGATATACTTACTATTCACCATCCTCAACAGGACCGGTTTTTCACACAATGTGATAGCCATTTGCTTTGGAGTTACATTGAAAGGCACATCCAACTTCAGTTGGTACTCTATAAGAAACATCTTGCTATGGATTATTTCTTTATCAAAGTGAATGGTTTTCCCCCTTACTCTTGTTCTTGTGGCATTCTTGTTTTCTTGCAAAGTGTAGTAGAGGTTGGCATAGAGGTATGAGATAAACTCAAAATAGTGGCACTTAAGTGTTTCTTAAGTACCCCAAATAAATATCTCACTATTTTTTCACTCCCCAAATAAATCTCTCTCACAATTTTCTTTTGCTCTTCACAAATAAGCAATCAATCTGGTTGAAATGTTGAGGAAATGGCATGGCTATTTATAGTCATAGCACTTCCTACAACTCATCCAAATTTCCACAACTGCGGTGCTGCCTTCAATTTGTATTTTTGCCCAATTTCAATTTTTGCTGCACTTGTTGCAGCCTTCCACTGCTAGCCAGCCACAACTTTCAACTCATGTACATGCTTCAAAATTTAACAAGAAAAGGAGAAAAAAGAAGACAAAGCAAGAAAAGATTATTAAAAAAAAAAGAAAAAGAAAAGGACCCATATAAGGTGGGAAAAAGTCAACAATGCAAACATGGACGGGTTTTTGGCTCTTTATCGGTCAGTGGACTTCCATCACAATGACTTCAAGGAGGTGAAGGCCGACTGGATACCGGGAAATATTCAATTTTGTGTATGCAGGGTTAAGGAATGCGGTCTAGTGAATCATTGGAGCAATGAAAATGAAATGGAAAACATTGTTGGGGATGTGTTAGATGTTCAAGCTTGAGCTGCAAACTGAAATTATCATTATATATTATGCTTTACATAACCACTAAATTTTCAATTTTTGCTCACCGCCCACGCACATGTTTCAATTGAATAGGACTAATGGGTCTCACACTAAGAAGCATTTATAGTGTTAATGGTGAGATCTGTGCCACAAGCCATTTTATCTGATAATAGAAAAGGTAAACTAACCTTTGAATAATTGAAAGTGGGCCAAAACAGTTACATTATTAATGTTGAGATATGTGATGTAAACCATTTTATCTAATACCGATGAAGATAAACTCACTTTTGAATTAATTGACAGTATGCTAAAGGAGCTATAGTATTAATGGCAATATCTGCATTGTTAAGCCAATTTATCTGATAATAAAGAAGATAAACTCACCTTTGAATTAATTGACAGTGGGCAAAGTGGTCAATAACAAACAAATATGGAGTGAGTGCAATTGTAATATACTTTTAATTGAAGGGGCAAATAAGACAAAAGACAAGGTGGTCCGCGTAGCAAACGCGTTAATGGACGCGTGTTAATTGCAAGCAAACACGCATAAACGGCAAGAGCAAGAAAATGAAGTGGACATCGTTGTTTTCGGACAAAACCAAGCCTTATCAGGTTCGCTCTTTTTGTGGCAAGGCATGCCGTGGAAGACCCTCATGAATAGCCAAGAACAGAAACTATAGTGATGACCAATAATTGAAAGGTAATGGCGCTTAAATAAATAATAATTAATAAAGAAAATATCTGAGATGGAACAGTAAGAAACTCATTTTTCCTGAAATAAATTAGTTTAAATATCACGTGTCGCCCGCCAAATTTAAAAATTAGGGAATATGAAAAAAAATTATAATAATTGCTTTCATTTTAAAAAAAAACTGTAAATAATAACATGAAATGTTTTATTTTAAGTTCAAAATTTTTAAAGTGAAAAAAACTTAAAAGGCACATGTACTAAGCTGAGCATAATCCTATATAGTAGCAAATAGGGAAAGGTATTTATCCTATTAATCTACCTATAATATATTAATGAGATTGACATAAATTGTTTGAAGAAGTTTTACCAATTAATTTTTTCCTTCACTCATGTAACTTAGCACAATTAACAACAAAAAATCCATAGAAACTTATATTATATATTAAGAACTAATATAATATACTATAACATACTATATGAAATTCAATAAAAGGATTTCATCTATCAAATATACTATAATATACTGTTGTGATGTACTTTTGGTCTGTCAAATTATATTGACTCAGAAATTTTCGTCATTATACTATATGTATATGAGAAATAGATTTTAGTGATCAGTTATTCGGTAGCTAAATGGTGGCTAATTTGCTTTTGAGTGATTAAAAATATATGGTGGTCAAATGTTAGCTAAAAGTCTGGTCACCAAGGACAGACAACTGTCCACTTCAGTCGCTCTTAGTGACAATTTATTTTGATCACTACACCATTTATATATAAAATTAATTTATTCTCATTCTTTTGAGAATTTTAATTGTTACTTATAAAATATTTTTATTTTCATTATTTTGAAAATTAGATAGCCTTCCATTTTCTCTAACACTCGATACCCTCCAAAAAATTAGAGAATAGTAAAAGCAAAAGCAAAAACAAAAACAAATTCCTCTCTCATACTCTATTTCCAATCATCACTATGTTTTGCCAAAAAAAGACACAATAAACCCCATTTTATTTTGCTTTGAGCTTTCTCTCTCAGATGCCAAATATCACTAGCTAGTTTCTTTGAGCACACACCTAAAACTTGCAAAAGTTTTGATTCCAACTCTTCCATTGACTAAAAGATATTGCTTCTCAAGAATCTTTTAAGAATTAAGACTACTTTTGGGCTAAAAGATTAGTAAATTGTTCAGATCATATGAGAGAAAACAAGCAATGGAGCTTTACCTTTGTAGAAGTAAACATTGCATAGGAGAATTCATAGATAGAAAAAGAAGGGTAGGGAGTAATAATGGATGCATCAAGAAATTAGGCACACATAAAATGTTGGAAGAATGTGAAGAAAGTGTTGGGAAGGTGATATGATCAAAAATGGCACAACCAAGGATGGGAGCTACTGGAACATGGAAGGAATCATATGGAGATGATGGCCAAACTTGGATGTTGACAGATTGGTGATGTTTTGGTAGAAAAATCATATCTTGAGCTTAACAGATCGGAATTGAGTAATTCTTTATTCATTAGAAAGCTAACATCTGAAGATACAAATCATATGAAGACCATCAAACCCATGTTGCACGTTAAGGAGGTCCAATATAGCTTCAAAGTCGCGATTTGCGAGTTATCGCTGGTTCAGAAGCAGTCGCAGTATTTCGGACATATCTTTAGCTTTAGATGTCCGTTTTGTGTGGTTCAGGTGTCATTTCAAAGCTAAGAAAGAGGTCTAAAACTTTCATGCTTTGTATTTTGAGAAATAATGGCTACATCAAGTTCGAATTTCAGCTTGAAGTTGAAGATACAAGCAGGAACCACCTGAGAAGACTATTTTGGGATTTTTATGGCCAATCTTGTGTTGTAACGTATTTTATTTTAGTTTCCTATTTATTTACATTATTTAGGATGTTATTTAGGCCATGGAAGTGATTTAGGTCACTTAGGATAAATGGAATTCGCTGCACACCTTAAACATGTGTTAAAAGGGTGTAGGAATCCTAGTTTGACTAGGTTTTCTTGAGTCCTTTGTAACTAGGTTTCCTAGGTGACTTGGGCTGCGAATTTTGCCCAGATTTTTACCCTAGTTTAGGCCTATATAAAGGCACATATTCTGGATGTAAACACACAGATTAATGCCGAAATAATATTGCTCTTTGGAGAGGTTTTCTCTTTGGTTCTTGGCGGACTGCCTTGGTGCACAAGTTTGCTTGTGTTCTTGGAGTTCTATACTTCTCGTTTCTAATCACAGGTTGATTAGGGGTGGGGGTTTTAAACCCAGTCTTTTTGATGTCTTGTGGAGCTTGAATCTCATCTTGGGCGCGTTTCATGGTCTTTATACCATAGGGGTTCGCATCAGAAGGTATTTGAGATTCTAAGTTTTATGATCTAACAGTGAAAGATGATGAAATAATAATCTTTGGTCAGCTTCAAATGATCACCTAAAAATTTGATTTGAATTTAAAAAATCTACAAATAGGGGAACTGTTTAGCAACCATTTTAAAATTTATTTTTTCTGGTCACTGTTTGGCCATCGAAAATGTGGCTCAGGAAAACAGTGGCTAAGATGGTCGCCAAGGATGACTATTTTGGCCATCATTTCTATCAACCAATTTTAAACAATGACCCATTAACTTGCTAATTTTAAGAGACCTTTTCGGCAACTATTTTGCCACCATTTTTGCAATAACAGAAAAAACAGTTGCCCTTAATAGTCAACAAATTGAAAACCTATTGTAGTATATGGCTCGAAGTAACCTGGTCCTTGAAGCATTGATTGTAGGACATGTTGTCTCGTTAACACTATTAAATGTTTAAATGTACAGTCTCATGTTTGTAAGAAGTCAAAGTTTGGGACCTTGAACTACAAAATCTTATTAGGGGTTGAAATTTTGCATATAATAAAAATAATAAAATAAATGAAAAAAATGATAAATATTGAAAATATAGCTTTTTCTCTTTCATTCCATGTAGAATTAATAACATTCAGATATTAATACTCCATCTACATAATAATAATTACTTAAGTCACTAAACATTGTCTAATAACAATTTATAAAAAATATTTAGTGTGGCAACGTGCGGGTCATTTTCGGGAGTCGCCACCAATCAGTTTTCGCTCAGGTCGATTGGACACCTAAACATTGGTCTGCGAGAGTTCGGGGGTTCAGGAGTACGGTTACGTTAAAACAACTTTGTTAAAACGCCCAAAAATTGGTACCTTAGTTGATTTTAATTGTTGTTTTGCTTTGCTTTTTAAAAAAATATTCAGTTAATTTTCAAACTAGAAATTTTAACTGAATTAGTTGCATGTGGATTTTTAAATTAAGACTGGTTTAAAAGTCTTCAGTAATTAATTTGTATAAAATTTGATATTTCCGAACCATGGACTCTGCCGAGTCACCCGGACACGGAAGTTTTAATTCCGAACCATGGACTCTGCCGAGTCACCCGGACACGGAATCTGATGAAATTTTAAATAATTTAATCCATATCGTAGATATGGATTTTTATCTTTTGTATTTAATTTATTTAATTAAATTAAAAATTTGATACTTTCCAAACCGTGGATCCTGCCGGATCATCCGGATATGGAGTTTAATTTTTTATTAATTGTTCATTTAATTAATTATTAATTATAATCATAATTTCTAATATTTTTAATTTTTATTATTATTTTTCTTTTTTCTTAATTTTTTAATTATCACTTTAAAGATATATTAAAAAAATTGATTTCTGTATTTTTAGAATTATTTAATTATTTTTGTTTAATAATTTTTTTTAAATAAAAGGAATAAAAGGTTAAATTTTTAATAATAAAAGATGATTGGCCTTTGTTAAAAATTGATTTTTTTTTGTTTTTGTTAGACCTAAAAAATAGTTAATTATTCACATAAAAAAAACTTCTTTTTATTTATTATTATTTTATTTTTTATGGTTAAAGGTGAAATAAGTGAAATAAGTTTTAACCATCTACATAATTAAAACTTGCATAAGATAAAAAATGGAAAATTAAAGGAAAATAAAGTGGGGTTTTTTTTTTTTTACCATCCACTTAAAAAAATTGCAGAAATTAAATAACATATGCAAATAAAAAGCACATAAAGTAAATAAAGGAAAGTTAAAGATCAATAAATAGTAAACAAATAAATAAAGTGGGGCTTTTTGGCCATCCACTAAAAAATTAAATAAATAGGAGGTATAACCTTCCATGAAATAATAAAAAGTTAGCAAAAGTTAGTAATAGTTAGATGTCAATAATAATAACAACAATAATAATAAAAGTTAGTAAAGTTAGTTAGGTTAGTAGTTAATAATAATAAATAACAATAAAAGTTAGTTATGTTAGTAAGTTAGTGAGTTAATGATAGTAACAATAATAATAAAGGGTAGTAATAATAACAACAATAAATAATGGATAAATATAAAAGAAAGTTAATAATTAGTTAATTCTGAAAAGATAAAACAAATAAGTTAGTGACTCAAATGAAAGAAATTGAAAAGATTGAGGAGTAAAATAGAATTTTACCCAAGGAACTAAAATTTTGAAATCTCCAGTTAAAGAAACGGGCGTTGACGCGGGCGACGGGAAACGGCGACGGCGGTACGGCAAGGGGGAAGGAAGGAGGAAGGAAGGGCAGGGGCGGCCTGGGGCGACGGCGGCGACGGCGTAGGGCGACGGTGGGCGCGAGGCAGCGACGGCGATGGACGACGCAGGCGGAGGGCAGGACGCGACGTGCGAGGGGGTCGCGACGGCGAGGCAGCGAGGCGGAGGAGAGAAGAGGAGTGACGGCACGGCGTGGCGTCGGAGGCGGGATGGGGCGGCGGTGACGACGGCGGCGAGAGCAGAGGGAAGGGAACGGAGGGCGAGAGGGGTGACGGCAGGGAACAGCAAAGGGGAAAGAAAAAACGGAAGTGGGGAGAGGGTTTAAACGGACAGAAAAATAAGTTTCTGGTTTTCTGGGAAGAAAAAGGAGAGGGCAGAGACCTAGGCTGTAATTTTTTCTTTTTATTAAAACGGAGCTCTAAGCTTGATTTCTTTTTTTTTTTCTATCTATGTCTGTGTTAACACACATACTTGGACCCCTATTTATAGGGTAAGGGGTGATGGACTGTTCATAATTAAAAATTAATTAAATTCAAACTTATCTTTTAATTTGGTAAAATAACAGTTTCAGTCCTTTACGTCTCTCATACTTAGGATAAGTTCCTGAAGCTTCTGATTTTGACAATTTTGTTGTTTTCTGTTAATTTGGGCCAGAACCGTTATGCTGGCCCCAAATTGATGTGACAAACTACCAAATGCTCCTGGAACGTTTAGATTTTGTCAATTTTTCCTGAAACTTCTCAATTTTGTCATTTTTACCCCAAACTTTTTAATTTTGTCATTTTTATGGAGTTTTCTTTTTATTTCATACATACATTTATACACACATATATCATTTTAAATTAAATCTTCACAAAAAAAAAATGTATTTTAAAATTTTTCAGCAATAATAATAATAATAAAATAATTTTTTTTAATTAATTATTTTTTTTTTAAGGTTGGACGAAATTGGGTGTCAACATTTAGTTTATGTTTTCTTGTCTCGGTTTTGATCTAGATCTACTACTCATTGTGCTTTTTTTTTTTTTCTTGGATGAAAAATGGTGAGTTGGTGCAACATTAACCACCGTACGAAGCCGTTTCCGGCAAAAGGGCAAAGGTGGCCTTTAGCATGAGATGTGTTAAGGATAGCATTTACATCCTCCATTTTATTTTTGGTCATTGTTTAAGTTATTTTCATTTGAGATTTATTGTTTTATTTTGGTTCTTCTCTGATTTTTACTTTATTTCTATTTTTACGTTTATTTATTTGTGTGTTTTTTTTATTTTTCCTCACACGATCTATCTCCCGATCTTTCCATCGTTCCTATTTTTTTTTCTTTTCTTGTAAATTTATTTTTCTATGTTCTTTTATTTTTATTTTTCTTACACGATTTCTTTTGGTTTTTTTATCTTTGCCTCATTTCTATTGTTCTCTTGCACGTTCCTTGTCTTGTTTTGTTTCATATCAATATTTTTCCTTTGATCTTTGCCTCTGTTTGCCATTAGCTACAATTGAAGCCATTCTAGCAAAGGACAGTCGTTCTAAAAAAATCACACATTTAGTGCAATTTATATAGGGATAAATAGAAAACAATTATTTTACTTTGAACAGAAATTGTGTCATAAGCAGCAGAAAAAGCATGGGTTTTATACTATTGTTGTGCCCATATGTAAGGAAACTTAATTTCTATTTCTCCTTAATTTGGGCTGTCAATTGACTTTTTTTAATATTAATATATGGAAAATGTAAATATGTATATGTTAATTGCATAATAGTATATAATTTTGGCTGTAATTTTTTCTATTAATTGCACTATAGTTAATGAAAAATTTCTTAATTTTTTCTGTAATTTAAATCTCAGCATTTTCTATTTCATTTTAACTAAAATGGTTTCAAAACAATGCATTTATATTGGCTTTCCTTTTTTAAAAATTGTTGACCAGCCATATATAAATCAAAATAAATAAGAATGGTGCAAAATTTAAATAAAATGATTAAGAAGCTTAGGAATTAATTAAGAAATTTAAGAATTTTGTTGTTATTGATAGTGAACCATATTTTTTTTATCTTCTATTTATTTATTTTTCTACTTTTATCTTTAAAACTCAAAGTCAAACTATTAATGACCTAAATTTTCTCCTATAATTTAGTATTCTTAACATATTGATAATAATGAAAAATTTGGAATATCACTTTTCAGAGATGATGATTGTGCTATGAAAGATTTAATAAGTGCCATATATTTTTCAATCATGAAATAGAAAATTAGATCTTGGGATCTGATGTTGATCCCATATACAGAGAGATTTGAAAAAAATAATATTTTAATTGAAAGAGGAAGGAAAAATTATCAAAAATCCTGTAAGATTTAGTCAAACATATACTTTTGCCCCCACTATTTAGAATACATATACTTACCTCCTTCAGGAGTTAACACCATCACCTACCATTACAATAGAAAAGAGAAAATACTTATTTTGCCCTTATAATCTTTTTCCCCAAAAACTTTTGCCCCCAATTTCTACACATGCTACCCCCATTACAAATCAGATTGGATTTCAAACCTAGAGAATAAAAAGCATCATTGGTCCCAAACCTTTAATTGTTGTTGTAAATTGGTCCCTAACCTTCATTTTATTGTAAATTAGTCCTAAATCTTTATAGTTAATTGCATATTGGTCCCTAAGCAGACATAGAAATTTGAGGCCAATTTATTTTAACTTAAGTCAATTGAATTATTTTTACTTTTACATCTTTTTTGCTTGAAATCAAATTCATTTGAAAACCAATATTATGTAGATGCAATAATCCATTTGAAAGTAATTTTTCATGTTCTTGTTAAATTTTTATGAAATTTTCTTTTTTTAATGCCTTAAACTAGAAAAATTAATAAAATTTAGCAAGACTACAAATATTGTATTTTGAATGAATTATTGTAGCTACATAATATTAAATTTCAATTAAAATTATTTTTGAATAAAAAATAATGAATAATAAAAATAAGTCATTTTGAAGTCAATTGACTTACGGCTAATTCATTTTAACTTAATTCAAAAAGATTTATTTTTATTTTTACATCATTTTTCCCTGGAATTAAATTCATTTGAAAGCTAATGTTATATAGATGTAATAATCCATTTAAAAGTACATTGTCATAATGTTATTAAATTTTTATAAATTTTTATAATTTCAGGCATTAAAAAGAAAAATTCATAAAAATTTAATAAGATTATAGAAATTATATTCTCAATAGATTATTGCACTTACATAGTATTGATTTTTAAATAAAATTAGTTTAAGATAAAAAAGATATAAAAATAAAAATAAGTCATTTTGAATTAAGTTAACTTAAATTAAAACAAATTGACTATTATGTTAAAATGAACTGGCTTGGCTTATAGAGGATAAAACAGATAGTTTAAATTGTCCGTTAATTGTTAGAAATTTATGACTTAGTTTGGATTTATGAAAATACAGTTACCGAATAATTTAAATTTAAATTTAAAAAGTTAATACGATAATTAGTGAGAGTTAGCAAATTCAAACTATTTAATAATTGTCTTCTGATAAATTCAAATCATACTAAAAATGTTTTATAATTAATGGACAATTTGACATACTAGCTTCTCTTCTTTGTAAATTGAGTTTTTGTTAATGGTACTGTTGTCTAGGCGTGACCAGTTGATGAAGGGTGGCTTTGACCTCTTATCATTTTTACTGAGATTTGCGGTTGGATAATGCCAAATGGATAAAACGAGCCATTGTTGTTTTTATCAGTGGGTGATGTCGTTCTCATTTCTTCTGCAAAAAATTATGCCTTTTGCATTAGGACAAAAGTTTGATCTGTAAAAGCACTTTTTATTAGCCATATTAGCAAATTTCAAACCTTTCTTGTCATGTGTGCTCACGAGACTAGTGGCCGAGCCACATAAAGTTGGGGGTGCTGCTGCCCTAGAGAGTTTTGAAAGTTTATAAATATTAGATACTAAGTTAATTATTTTGTGAGGAGTTAAGAACTAAGTGCGATATTTGCCCCCAAACTGGTGAAAAATATTAAAGGGATAAATTGTGCTAGTAGTCATAAATCTTTACTTTTCATTACAAGTTTTGTCCGCAACCTCTTAACTATTGCATATTCATTCCAAATCATTGTCTAGCATTGCAAATTTGCCCTTTGACCAATAGTTAATGTTGTTAGTGACGAAATTGAGACAAATATACAACAGTTGAGAACTTAGAGATGAATTTACAACAAAAACTAAACATTTTAAATAATTATTTAAATAATTTTTTTCTCCTAGATTTTGGTCATTACTAGTCTTGTATCTATCTAGCCCCTGAGCCTAGAAACCCGGCTCCGCTATTGCACGATACTACTGTTCTTGAATTAAGTGAAAAAGGTTTGAACTTTGAAATGTGAAATCCATCTCGCAGCAGCTCATCTGGGTTGAAATTTGAAAGAGCCAATTTTCTTTCTTTCACTTTCCCCAACCATTATCAGAGACCTAGGATTGTTCGTCAGTAACTAAATGATGGGATTTCTTACTTTTATTTGTTAATATCTAATTACTTGGTGAAGAGGGTTCTACAGTCGTATCGGTATTCTCTAGATCCACAGATTTTGTTCTAGTCTGATTGAACTATGCCTTCGTGGAAATGTATGCTAGGGACCAACGACGGAGAAGGACTTGGCTCCCGTGCTCCGGTTCAGAACTGGGCCGGATGGCTGCGGAGGCAGAGGAGGGGAGTGGGGGACGGAGGGAGATAGGGTAGCATGTTAGATGAAGAACTTGGGGGGCCGAAGTTTACGGAAGAACAGTGAGTAGGTTTAGTTAACCCTTAGGGATTTTGGTAATTTTCCCAAAGAGGAAAGTTACATAAACAGTGCAGTAGCTTTAGTACAAATTAATTAATAGCCCTGGACTAGCTTGCCAAAACTGGAAAGAATAAAAGCCTATACTCACGGAGTCTGAGAAAGCCGATCGGTGCGGGGGGAGTAGCCAAATGGAGGAGTTGAAGCAAGCGGCCAAGGAGGTGGTGGTTGGCGTGGAGGAGGCTCCTGCTCTGCTGCGCCTCATTGACGCACTACACGCCTAGGGATCGCCCATTATTTCAGGCAAGAGATCCACCGCGCCTTCTGCCGCTTGCTTCCTTCTGTTGCCTCCGAGATCGACCTTTTCCATACCTCCTTGCAATTTTGTCTCATGCGTCAACATGCCTTCCCCATAACACCAGGTCATCACCATCAGTATCTACTCACTCCCTTACCTTATTTTATACTTGCTCCATCCCAAAACTATTACAATATATTTTATTTGGAAGAGTTTCAAATCTTTACAATATTTTCGTATATACTAAATTGCTTTACCAACTAACCTTTAAATTATCATTCCAATATTCAACTTTTCCCAACTTTCTCAATATATGTATAATATAAAAATGAATACAACTTACAAATTTTCTGTTTACGTTAAACAATAAATATGGGATGAAGAGTTGATTTCTTGATAACAACAGCAAATTTTAATTAGTCTAAAGCTTAGGACGTTACTCAGTTACAGTACAACACTGATTTTATTTTTATGTAGTTGATGCTTTAAGGAACTACTATATTTATGGGACGCTTTTCATTATTTCATTACTATTTTTAACATATATGCGAATCTCGTCTATTTATTAAATATATGTTTGTTGTCATCAATTTTGCAAAGGATCTATTTCTTTCTCATTTAAAAAAGTACACTTTCTATTTTCATGTTTTTTTATTCAGTAAATTTAACATTTTATCAACCTAATAATTACTTAATTAAGTACTATTTTATAAATTTAATTATGTTTTTTCATACATTGAGTTAGAAAATTTAATAAAAGATACATCGCTTGGTTTGTTTAGTATTAAATCAGATTAAATCAAAGTGAGTGATTCTCATTTTTATAATTTTTTTATTCATAATCAATATTATTTAAAAGTTAACACTGTATGGGTATAAAGATCAACTGAATAACTTTTTGAGTTTTTTAATTATAAATTGGTTTTAATTGATGCATAATTTGTACAAATAATGACTACATATTCATAAAATTGCTATCCTACAAAAGTACTGCATACATATAGCTCACATCAATTGATTAATTATCAGCAAACTTAATTAAAAGCCATCGTGTCAATGCTTTGATATATGTTGGTTTCAGTGGTGTTTGACAAACTCATTGATTCAAGCAGCACATTTTTGGAGCATCTAACAGACAACGCAGAGGGACTATTGAGCTTACATGAGGCATCACATTTGGGGTTTTCTGGAGAACAAGTCCTGGAAGAGGCCAAGGATTTCAGCTCCAAGCATCTCAACTTGCTACTGTCTCAGAACAAGTTAAATGGCAACCTCCACCACCAAGTGCAACTGTTACTACAACTTCTGCTCCATCGGAGGATGCCAAGGGCTAAAGCTCAAAACTTCATTGACATCTACTAACGAGAAGTTGAGACGCAACACTTGGTCTTTCTCTGCTTGGCGAAATTGGAATACAACCTCAAGCACTCTCTCTATTTGGATGAGCTCAAAGATCTTACCGAGTAAGGCACTACTAGTTATTCCTTATTACCAAAAGTAAAAAATTTGACTAAAAAGAGATGCCCCATTGAAAAAGTGTTCCTATAGTTGTAGGTCACTTTTCACTGGCTGAAATTCAAAATCTGTTTTTGCTAGAAGAAAAAAATGCCCTTTTTTTAGTTGCCATTTCTAAAAAAAAAAAGGGTATAGTTATTAGTTATTTCATATTGGTTATTTTTTCAATCTCTTTAACAATCAATTTTATGCATACATATGTAGTGTTTTAATAGTTTGCAAAGCTTTTTTATATGTTTGTATGTAACAGTAGTTATTGACTTGTGTACATGTAAGAGTAGGTGGTGGACACAAGTGAAGGCAAGGTATCAGTCGGGGTTTTCGTGGGAAAACAATTTAGATGAATGTTACTTTTGGGCTATGGGCTCAATTCCAGAGCATGAATTTTCAAAGGGCAGAAAGAACTCGGCTGCATATGGGATTATAGGAACAGTCCTAGGTGATATGTATGATATTCAGGGATCTATTGAAGACTTGCAGAAGTTCACACATTCCATCAACTTGTATGTAACAACTCCTGATGTAACAACTTAAGTTTCATGAAGAAGTTCCTAGAAGAAGTTGGCCTTTTTTCGGCAGTTATTTCCAATGGCTAGAGCGTAATTCCAACGGTTGCCCACTGGTAGCCAGTGGACTTGCGATAGCCAACTGCAAAAAAATGAGCATTTTCTAATAGTGAATACTCCCTCTGTCTCATAAAACTTGTCCTCTTTGATAATGTACGCAAATTAAGACTTCTCTACCTTTTACTTCTTTCTTTTAATATAAAATATTTGTTTATTTATTTTTATATAAAGTACATGTACTTATCTACTTTTTAATGGGCCCTACGTACTTTCACTCTTTAATTTTCTTAACTTTCTCTCCCTTCAATAAATGATATATATATAAAATAATAAAAAAGTTACCTTATTTGAAAAGATAGAAAGGGGATAACTATTTTGAAACTGCCAAAAAAGGAATAGAGGCCAACTATTGTGAAACGGAAGGAGTATTAGATTTACTTACATGATATCTCTAGGTGGGATATTAAGGAGGCAAACAAGCTACCGAATTACATGAAGGTTATTTATTCAGCCATCGTGGAAATTGAGGATCAAACTGCACGGGATGCCTCGGAGCGTATTGGTCTGAATATTGATTTCCTGCCCTACATTAAGGAACATGTCAGTTGTGTTTTGGGTACTTGCTTGTTTACTAGGAGTGATTTACATGTACACATATATATTATTTGATGACTTCTTTGCCTTTTCTAGACTTTGTAGTGGGCAAACAACTGTAGGTCATACATGGTGGAAGCAAAATGGTCGAAGAAAGGCTACATGGCCAGCTTTGATGACTACATGCGCAATGCTTGGGTTTCTATCGGGATTGGCCGGGCCATGGTGTACGCTTTTCTAGCTCAAGGCCGTGCTGCAGTCGAATACTTGCCGAACTGTCTTGACAATTGGGCCAACTCCGAGCTCTTCTACTGGCCTTGCTTCATCCCCCGGGTCCTTAATGACTTAACCAGCACTAATGATGAGATGGAGAGAGGGGAGCCCAATGCCATGTTGTGCTACATGGTGGAGCGAGGTGTGTTACAAGAAAAGGCCAAGCTTCACGTGAGAGGCCTCTTCAACAATGCCTGGACTAGGTTGATGGAGTTGGGTGACCCACAGGACCTAGGCCATATCCCCAACTCACTACTCGGTGTAGCCTTGAGCATATGTCGCTTTGTTGAAAGAATTTTCCTCCATGGTGACTTGTTCGGTGGTCGAACACAACCTAATTAGGATTTTCTTACCTAACACTTATTTACTCTCATCAGTGACTAGAAGGAGTAGCAAAAGTAGTCATGCAGCTTGTAACCAACAAAACTAGCTATGATTTGCTAAAATATGAAATTTAGTTAAAGTATGAAATTAGCTAAAATATGAAAATTAGTTAAATTAATGGAAATATAAAAATTATCTAAAATGTGAAAATTAATTAAATTAGTGGAAATTAGCTAATATGAAAATTAGCTAGATTAGCTAAAATATGAAATTTAGGTAAAATATGAAAAAGTATGTAATTAGCTAAAATATGAAAATTAGTTAAAATATGAAAATGAGGTAAACTTAGCTAAAATATAAAATTAGGTAAATTATAGATTGATTAGTTAAAATTACATGCAACTAGTTACTTAGCCTACCTTGCATAAAAAATATGCATGCATCATCTTGGTTATGCAACAACAACTAAATAAGTAATCAATAATAAAACAGTGTCCTGGCTTTTATAATTTAGAAAAAAATTAAATCAACCCAAAACGTTAAAATTTTAGTTGCTTTAATTTCAAGTAACAACTATGTGCATACCTAAATGTAACCCCAGTGTTATACACACCAATGAAAACTAGTAGAGGTAATCTATTTGTATGAAAACACCATACATATAGAAGAAGAGACATATATCTATTGATATCCATCCCTACCTCTTCACCCAAGCAAGCTAGCTTCAAGTGATGAGCCACACTCTTCTTGTACCTACACAACCTCAAACTGAAAGGCAAATACTTTGGTTAGTACTAGCTTATACTACAAGTTGCTTAGAGACTTAAAGTTTCTTGCTCAGAGACTACCTTTAAACCAATAAAACTTAGTCTTAACAGCTACCCTTACTAATTATTAAGCCCTAATTAACCCTACTTAAAACCTATACAATTTTAAGGGGTAAGTACTCGAAAATACTCAGTAAGAGATTCGGCACCTGCAGTAGGTACAAATGCAAGCATGCAAAGCACAACAAGTATAAGTATATATATATGTATGTATATATATATAACGTACAGAACAATCAAGCAACCAACAACACAACCAGAAACAAGCATAAGAACAACAAACAATGCAAATAATGGATGGATAGATGGATGAATGAAATATTCACATGCAAATGCACTTAGGATTTCCTTACACCTGTAGGTGCTTTATACTGTCATGAGCTCATATGGCCGGGGTACTTGTATACTAGCCCTCTTATCTTATGCTAGCATTTAACCAACCCCATGAAGTCCTCTTATAGGTGCCTTAGAGTAAGTTATCGCTTCCTCAACCCTTGCCAGCGTCTAACAGGCCAATTAGAGTAAGTCGTCATTTATTATGCGTGGTAGCCACCTTATTTGGTCCAACTTGCCAAGTTTTTATAGCTTAGCTTAAGGCTTTTTAGTTGCTTACTTACCAAACCACAAAGTTTGGTTGGGATCATCTTAGGTTTCCTCTTCATTTCCCGAAGCTCTAAGACCCCCAACTAGGGCCAATAAAGAATCTAAAAACCCACATTGATCCCTTTAGTGCTCCCTCAACAACTTGAGCACTTTAACCCCCTTAGCCACCTTACCTTACCTTACTTTAACCACACCACTTAGCTATAACCTAAATAATGCATAATTCTCAACTTAAGAATGAGTTATAGAACAAACCGAAGCTATGGAACATCTTAGAATGGCCTAGCAATGATAACCAATAGATTAAGGCATTCTTACGATACCCCATGCTTAAGAGGCTTAGGCCTTGGGCCTTGGTGATGCCGTTGGTGACGCGTCGCTAAAGGCAACAACATACGGGGTTTCCTGGAGCACAGCTAGCGACACGTTGCTAATGTTAGCAACATGTCACCAATGTCATTCAGAGTTTGCATGACCATGTGCTATTTTGCACGAAACTTGTTCTATCTTTTAATCCCTAAAGTCAATGCACATGGATATTGTTTCTAATTTATTCAAACATGTAATACTACATTTTTATTCATTATTCAAGATGAATTAACTTGATTCCCTTACCTCAAATTATCCTTGAATCAAGAAGCAAGCAATAAGCACACATGAACTCAATAGAGTTCGTTTGAGTACCAAGCTGTAATTTAACCAAATTGGATATCAAGGGCATGAAATTAAGACCATTTATAAACAAGCTTAGAACTAATCCACAAGGATCATAAAAGCTTACCTTTGGGTTTGAACCAAAAACTTGCAAAAACAACTTGAAATGCACAAAATACACCAAAGATGAGCTGAGGGCTTGTTGGGATGGTTTTGTGACCTATAGTTTTCATGAAATAATGGGTAGATTGGGAAGTTTGGAGATGGAAAGCTATGGAGGAGAGGCATCCATGAAAATGGTGAATGGAAGAGATGATGAATAGTGTAACTCCACCAATTCTATAACCAACTATTCCCATTTAGCTCATTTTTCCTTTACTTGTCACTTTGCCCTCAAACTTAGTTTTAATTCACTTGGGCCACTTAAACTCTTCCTAAACCATATTTTGTTGGCCCATAGAAAGGTTTTTCTTACCCACACACTTTTTCCTTAAGTAACTTAAGCCATTAGAAGACATAGTAGCTCAATTTTTCATTTAGTGCATTTTTAACCCTTAGCCTCCACTTTTGGTTCAAATGGCTAGAAATATTTATGGTCTTAACTTATTTATCTCAAAACACTTGCATGAACCTAATTCTACTAAAATTATGGTCATGGAACTGACTTGGTGCCCCTTAGTACTCAGGACACATTTTTACTTAACAACTCTTACACATGACTTAGGCACTTAAGCCAATTCTTAGGTGCATCTTTAATCTTGGTGCCCCTTAATGCAATGGGCACATACTTCTTATGATAAAGTACCCTTGACACTGTTGCACTTTAGAGCCCTAAGTATGGCACCATTTTTGTGGCGACTTACCCTTAGCTTTCTTAGTTAGCAATTCACACATACTACCTTAAGGATTCTTAGCCACTTTAGGCACCCACAAGCTTGACACCCTTGAGCATGGTATAGGCACCTTAATTCACATAGATTTTTCATCTTTTAGGTGTCCCTGGGTGTACCATAGACTACCTAATTCTCCAATACTTGACTCCTCTAGGTAATCACTTAACACGCTTAGGGTCTTTGACTACACTTTAGTTACTTAGCCATTTCTTGGCCCTTAATTCTTAAGGGGCCCTTAATTCTTAAGGCACCCTTAGCATGCTCCTTTACTCTTTATTACCTAGGAGTCATTCATCAATTATCTTGGCCTCCTCTAGCAGTGGGGTATTCTAGGCAATTATAGCCTTTTCTTAGGTCTCTTCAAATTACTTAAGACCAATCATTTGCACCTTTGATCAACTTGCTTAGGTGCTTTAAATACCCCACACTACCCAACATTTACTACCGTGGCCTTTAGGCCTTACCTTAATTACATGGCCACCTTGGGTGTATACTTGACATCAATAACAGAGGGTGACTGGTTGCAAAAGGCAAAGGGGATGGCTAAATGAGACTTAAGATCATCGGCTATTTTTGGCTTTGAGGTATTGTTTTCTAATTCTAATCACTTCTCATACTACTTTTATTTTTCTTTATGGTTAATTCTTTAACATAATCTGCCATGCCTAGTGCACTGAAGTTGTAATCAAGCCTTTGTTTCAAGTTTCTTCATGGAGAACGGCCATGAAACTTCATAAGGAGCTACTGGAACTTTCAAGACACCATATGGACATGATGGATATGCTTGGTACTCAGTTCAGGAGTGCTTAGACAAGTCACAAAATAAGGACACCAAGGACATCACTCAAAGTGCACCATTTGAGCCACCTTAAGTGTTCTTGATGCATTTTGTGCCCAAAAGCTGAATTTTTGAGCTCTAACTTTCCAGACCTTCTTTAACACATCTAAGAGGAAGATTCATGTCATTAGAACTCAAAGATTCAAGCTTGGAGCTGAAGATACAAGTGGAAACCCTAAAGTGCCCAAAAATGCACCCAAAAAGGCTATTTGGGGGTTTTCGGGTTTAATCTTGTACTTGCATTTTATTTTCGTTCAATTCCTGTTTAGATACATTATTTAGGATGTTATTTAGGCTATGGAAGAGGTTCAAATCGTTTTGGACAAGTGGCATATGCTGCATGCACTAAACTTGTTCAAACTAGGAGTTAGAGTCCTAATTTGACTAGGATTTCCTATGTCTTTGTATCTAGGATTCCTAAGGGACTTAGGCTGCGAATTTTGCCCAGATTTTTACCCTAGCTTAGGCCTATATAAAGGCACATATTTTTGATGTAACACACAGATTTATGCTGAAATAATATTGCTCTTTAGAGAGGTTTTCTCTTTGGTTCTTGGCGGACTGCCTTGGTGCACAAGTTTGCTTGTGTTCTTGGAGTTTTATACTTCTTGTTTCTAATCACAGGTTGATTAGGGGTGGGGGTTTCAAACCTAGTCTTTTTGATGTCTTGTGGAGCTTGAAAAACATCTTGGGCGCGTTTCATGGTCTTTATACCATCGGGGTTCGCATTAGTTGGTATCAGAGCCACAAGTTCCATTGAAGGACATATCTTTGTGTTCTTGTTTCTCTTCGGTTTTCTTTCAATTATGTTCAGTAAATTCATGTTTTAATTCTCTGTTTTAATCCTTTTCTTCTTGTTTCAGGTTTGTTCTTTTTAGTCCATCCTTGTTCAAGTCCGAAAATCACAAAAACAACAAAAAGAAGTCAATCCATGTCACCTTGTGTTCTCGGTTTCTACTCGTTTGTTCTTGTTTAATTCTTATCTTTCTGTTTCGTGTCCAGCCCTATTAATCTTCTTGTTTTCATTGTTTCCAGCATCCTAGAGTCAACAAAACACCAAAAAAAAAAGGATCCAAATTGAGGAAGTTTCGGTACAACCAACGTTGATTTCAAATTGATTTCACAGTACCAACGTTGATTTCAAATTGGTTTCACACAACCAACGTTGATTTCCAGTTGTGCAAATTTCAATAGTTTCTTGTCTTGGTCGAAAAGAATTCTAACTTTTTGTCTTTGGCAGCAAGGAATTTCAAGGAGAACGTCTGGTTAGCATCAAAACAGCAAGCAAAAAAGGGAAAAAAAAAGAGAGAGAGAGAGAAAAAAAAAGAAAAAGAATAAAGAAAAGAAAAGAAAAGAACAAAGAAAGAAAAAGAAAAGTACAAAGGAAAGAGCTTGCCGAAAAGGAGGTTTTTCACAAAGTGTTGAAAGTTTTTGTGCCCAAAACCTATCCAATTGTTTTTCCAGCCAAAAAGCTTTCTTTGTGGTTCTTGTGATCATCCATTGCAAGGGCTTCCTAGAGTCTTTTAGAGCTCGTTTAGCCCACCTCTTTTGGATTCAAAATAGTTCTTCAAAATTCAAGTTTTCTTGTGTGCTTTGAGGATAGTTTTCTTAGAACTTTTGAGAACTCTTTGAATAGCAATATCTCACTAACAAATTGAGTGCTTGAGTGTTCATCTTTTGAGTGAAACACGTGAGGTGAGTGTTTGTGAGGATCTTTGTTATTTTCAGGAGTATGGAGGGCCAGGAGGATAGGAGGATGGAAGTGAGACACAATGATGAGCCAACCATGAGAGAGCTTCAAGAAATTCTCAATAGACTTGTGGGGAGGATTGAGGACATTGACTTGAGGTTGCCAAGAAGACCAAATCCCATCTTGCAACCAAGGAGAGGTCCACGGAGAGAAGAACCCAAGGAGGAAAAAGGGCATTGGCATGACCATGGGCTTCCAATGAGGGGGGAGCCAAGGGAGGACAACAATCTAAGCTTCATCAAACTTACCATTCCACCTTTCCAAGGGAGGAGTGATCCAGATGCATATTGGGAGTGGGAGCAAAAGATTGAGATGGTGTTTGAGTGCCATCACTATTCTGAGGAAAAGAAAGTTAAAGTGGCTACTATTGAATTCACATATTATGCTCTTGTATGGTGGAACCAGGTTGTCACTTCTAGGAGGAGGAATGAGGAGGAACCCATCAATACATGGAGAGCTCTTAAAGCCATGATGAGAAAGAGATTTGTTCCAAGTTACTACTATAGAGATCAACACCTCAAACTTCAAAGGCTTGTGCAAGGCCAAAGGAGTGTGGAGGACTATCATAAGGACTTGGAGATGACACTAAGCCGAGCCAATATCATTGAAGATGAGGAGGCTACCATTGCTAGATTCATCAATGGCCTTAACCATGAGATTGCCAACAAAGTGGAGATGGTGCCATATGTCAACATGGAGGATTTGCTTCACCATGCCACTAAGGCCGAAAGAATCATCAAGAGGTCTAAGGCATCCAAGATGGCTCAAGGAGGAAGTTCCACATGGAGGGGAACATGGAGTAAGGAGGCACCAAAGCCAAGAATGGAGGCTACCAAGGGAGGCATGTCTCGGCCTCAACAAGACAAACCCAAGGTGCCACCCAAAGATGTGCCCAAGTCAAGGGAGATTGAATGCTTCAAGTGTAGAGGCAAGGGGCACTACATGAGAGATTGTCCTAACAAAAAGGTGATGATTCTCAAAGATGATGGTGAGATCACATCCGAGGAGGAGGATGCCATGGAGGAGACACCACCTTTGGAGGATGATGAGCAAAACACACTTGAGCCCGAGGAGGGTGACTTTGCTTTTGTTGCTAGGAGAGCTCTAAGTGTGCAAGCCAAGGAGGAGGCCAATCAAAGGGAGTGCATCTTTCACACTAGATGCCGAATTAAAGATCAAGTGTGCAGCCTCATTGTTGATGGAGGGAGTTGCACCAATGTGGCAAGTTCAACCATGGTGGAGAAATTGAAGCTTCCAACACAAAAACACCCACAACCATATAAGCTTCAATGGTTGAATGATGCCGGGGAGGTAAAAGTGGTAAAGCAAGTTTCGGTTAAATTCAAAATTGGTACTTACCATGATGAAATTCTTTGTGATGTTGTTCCTATGCATGTTTGCCATATTTTGCTTGGAAGGCCATGGCAATTTGATAAGAAGGTCACACATGATGGAGAGAAAAACTTGTACTCATTTGTCCATGAAGGAAGGCCGGTTACACTTAGTCCACTTTCACCACAACAAGTTTTGGAGGATCAAAGGAAACTTCAAAGTAAGGTTGAGAGAAAAATAAATGAGGGGAAAGTTGAGGGCAAGAGTGAAGAGGGGAAAGCCGAGAGACAAAATGAGAGATCAAGTGAGATGAGTGACCATGAGGGGAAGAAGAGTGGAGAGTTCCCGAGAGAAAAGAATGAGAGGAAGTTGAGTGGCAAAAAAGAGTGCTATATTGCTAAAATGAGTGATGTGAGGAAAGCCATTCAAGCACAAAGACCAGTGCTTCTTTTAATTTACAAAGAATCTTTACTTGTTGTCAATGATCTAACACATCTTCCTAGTATTGTTGTGTCTTTGTTGCAGGACTTTGAAGATGTTTTCCCTGAAGATCCGAGAGGTTTGCCTCTAATTAGAGGCATTGAGCATCAAATAGACCTAGTCCCGGGAGCACCAATTCCAAATAGGCCAGCCTATAGAACCAATCCCGAGGAGACTAAGGAGATTGAGAAGCAAGTAAAGGAGTTGTTGGACAAAGGCCTTGTGAGGGAAAGTTTGAGTCCTTGTGCCGTACCTGTACTTTTGGTGCCAAAGGAGGATGGTTCATGGCGCATGTGCATGGATTGTAGGCCTGTCAACAAGATCACTGTAAAGTATAGACATCCTATTCCTAGACTTGATGATATGCTTGATGAGTTGCATGGTTCTACTTTGTTTTCAAAGATTGATTTAAAAAGTGGGTACCATCAAATTAGAATGAGGGAAGGGGATGAATGGAAAACTGCTTTCAAAACAAAGTTTGGACTTTATGAATGGTTAGTTATGCCTTTTGGATTAACTAATGCTCCTAGTACTTTCATGAGACTTATGAATCATGTCTTGCGTGACTTCATTGGTAGGTTTGTTGTTGTGTACTTTGATGATATCTTAGTATATAGCAAGAACTTAGAAGAGCATGTTGGACACCTCACACAAGTACTAAGCACTTTAAGAGGACAAAAGTTGTATGCTAACTTGAAGAAGTGCTCTTTTTGTGTTGACAAAGTTGTTTTCCTTGGATTTGTTGTGAGTTCACATGGAATTGAGGTAGATCAAGAGAAGGTGAGAGCCATACAAGAATGGCCGACGCCAACATCCATTACTGAGGTGAGATCATTCCATGGGTTAGCTAGCTTCTATAGGAGGTTTGTTAGGAATTTTTCTACCATTGCTGCACCTCTAACTGAAGTTATAAGGAAGAATGTGGGATTTAAGTGGGGAAAAGCTCAAGAAGATGCTTTCGGGTTGTTAAAAGAAAAGTTATGCCATGCACCACTTTTAGCTTTGCCTAACTTTGCTAATACTTTTGAAGTTGAGTGTGATGCTTTAGGTATAGGCATTGGAGCTGTATTGATGCAAGGAGGCCGCCCCATTGCATACTTTAGTGAGAAGTTGAATGGTGCTAGGTTGAACTATCCCACATATGATAAGGAGCTCTATGCTTTGGTAAGAGCTTTGGAGACTTGGCAACATTATTTGTGGCCAAGAGAGTTTGTGATTCACACTGTTCACCAAGCCCTTAAGTTTCTTAGTGGGCAAGGTAAGTTGAATAGGAGGCAGGCTAAATGGGTAGAGTTCATTGAGTCATTCCCATATGTTATCAAATACAAGCAAGGTAAGGATAATGTAGTGGCGGATGCACTTTCAAGAAGGTATGCGTTACTTTCGACTTTAGATGCAAAAGTTTTGGGTTTTGAACACTTGAAGGATTTATATGCTAGTGATGACGATTTCCGTGAGATTTACTCTAAGTGTTCTAAGTTTGCTTTTGAGAAGTTCTACCAAGTTAATGGGTTTCTTTTCAAAGAAAACAGGTTGTGCATTCCAAAGACATCTTTGAGGGAATTGCTAACAAAGGAAGCTCATTGTGGAGGACTTATGGGACACTTTGGACAAGCCAAGACTTTGCATACTTTAAAGGAACATTACCATTGGCCGAATATGGTAAAGGATGTGAAGAAGGTATGTGAGCAATGCATTGCATGTAGGAAGGCAAAATCCACTCACACTTCACATGGGTTATACACACCACTTCCTACACCTAGTCGTCCATGGGTAGATATTTCTATGGACTTCATTGTTGGATTGCCTAGGATTAAGGGAAACCGTGACTCAATCTTTGTTGTAGTTGATAGGTTTTCTAAGATGGCTCATTTTATTCCATGCAATAAGACTGATGATGCTATTCATGTGGCTGAATTATTTTTCAAAGAAATTGTTAGACTTCATGGTGTTCCTAGAACTATAGTTTCGGATAGAGACACTAAGTTTTTAAGCCACTTTTGGAGGACTTTGTGGGGTAAGCTAGGAACTAAGCTTTTGTTTTCCACATCTTGTCACCTACAAACTGATGGGCAAACTGAGGTAACTAATAGGACTTTAGGTTCCATGCTTAGAGCTATCATTGGTAAAAATTTGAAAGCTTGGGAAGATTGTTTGCCTCATGTAGAGTTTGCTTATAATAGGTCCATGCATATTACTACTAATTTATCACCTTTTGAGATTGTTTATGGTTTTAATCCTTTAACTCCATTGGATCTTTTACCATTACCTACTCATGAGGTATCTAGTTTGGATGGTAATAAGAAGGCTAAGAGCATCAAGAGGTTGCATGAGAAGGTTAAGCAATAAATTGAACAAAAAAATCAACAAGTTGCTAAGAAAGCCAACCAAGGCCGAAGGAGAGTTGTGTTTGAGCCTGGAGATTGGGTTTGGTTACACATGAGAAAAGAAAGATTTCCAGCTGCAAGAAGAACTAAGCTTCATCCAAGAGGAGATGGTCCATTCCAAGTCATTAAGAAGATCAATGACAATGCATACATGCTATACTTGCCAGGTGAGTACAATGTGAGTGCTACTTTTAATGTTTCTGATTTGTCTTTGTTTGAACATGCAGATTTGTGGACGAATCCTTCTAAGGAGGGGGGGAGTTGATATGATCAAGGAAGGCACACATGGAGAAGGCAAGGACCCATTGAAGGTTTCTAGTGGACCTATGACAAGGAAGAAAGCTAAGCAGCTCTCAAGTGCACTACAAGCCTTTGTTTCAAATTTCTTCATGGAGAACGGCCATGAAACTTCACAAGGAGCTACTAGAACTTTCAAGACACCATATGTACATGATGGATATGCTTGGTACTTAGTTCTGGAGTGCTTAGACAAGTCACAAAATAAGGACACCAAGGACATCACTCAAAGTGCACCATTTGAGCCACCTTAAGTGTTCTTGATGCATTTTGTGCCCAAAAGCTGGATTTTTGAGCTCTAACTTTCCATACCTTCTTTACCACATCTAATAGGAAGATTCATGTCATTGGAACTCAAAGATTCAAGCTTGGAGCTGAAGATACAAGTGGAAACCCTAAAGTGCCAAAAAATGCACCCAAAAAGGCTATTTGGGGGTTTTCAGGTTTAATCTTGTATTTACATTTTATTTTTGTTCAATTCCTGTTTAGATACATTATTTAGGATGTTATTTAGGCTATGGAAGAGGTTCAAATCGTTTTGGACAAGTGGCATACGCTGCATGCACTAAACTTGTTCAAACTAGGAGTTAGAGTCCTAATTTGACTAGGATTTCCTATGTCTTTGTATCTAGGATTCCTAAGGGACTTAGGCTGCGAATTTTGCCCAGATTTTTACCCTAGCTTAGGCCTATATAAAGGTACATATTCTGGATGTAACACACAGATTTATGCTGAAATAATATTGCTCTTTGGAGAGGTTTTCTCTTTGGTTCTTGGCGGACTGCCTTGGTGCACAAGTTTGCTTGTGTTCTTGGAGTTCTATACTTCTTGTTTCTAATCACAGGTTGATTAGGGGTGGGGGTTTCAAACCTAGTCTTTTTGATGTCTTGTGGAGCTTGAAAAACATCTTGGGCGCATTTCATGGTCTTTATACCATCGGGGTTCACATCAGTGGTTTAGCTTTGTAAATAGTAACAGTAGATGTAAAATTGTGAAAAGACTTCTATTGTCTACATTGTCAGAACTTGACCAAGCCTATTTGCCATGGTTTATCCATCATATGGATGGCAGAGTGGATGCCAGGCAGCAACGTCCATTGTTTTGGTCCCACACAAAAGGTCGTTAACCTCTTCTGATCTATTTTTCTTAATATGTGTACGCTCTTATCTAACTAAATGCAAAGATTAACTTTCTTTTCTCTGTTCCATGTTTTCGGAGTCACAAGAGTTCATGGGTAAGATTCAAGAAGTTAGACCTGAGGCAAAGGTGATTTTTAAAAAAAATATTTCAGACCATTCGGTGTTACTTATTTTGGTTGTTTTTTTGCTAGGTGACATTTACTTTCCAACTATAGTCTATTTTTAGCTTAGGATGTTGTTTATAAGTTTGGGAAAATGCAGTGTGGTTGTTTTCCCTAGTAGAAAACATATTTAATATTGAATTCTTGGAAAATGGCTTTAGAAAGGTTTAATAACTTGAAAACAACATATGTGATGCCCTCCGGCATTATTGTCCAGTGACATGGTGAATTCCGAGGGAGCTTCTGAGGGGGAAGGACGTCTTGCTGAGATATTCCCCAGGTGGGAAAATACCTGAAAGGCTCAGAAAAAAGGGTTAGGAGGTCCCCGGGATGGTTTTCCGGGGAGGAGCCTCCGACGCCCAAGTTAGTGCTCTGAAAGTGAATAAAGTAGGCGCACTAGAAAGGTGCAAGAGCTAGCCTGTATATATTTTCAGCTATGTGCGAGGGCTGATCGCGGGGAGGGATCCTTTGCCAAGTCCTTTTTCCCAGTATTTATAGAAATGCCTGGCCCGTTCAGATCCTGACACGTGTTCGGTCGGATCCTCTCTGTGTTTTCTGGGCGTAGGGAACAGGTAGCCGTCTGTAGGCTCCTGGTTTTGTGGCTGAGATGGGACTTGGACGGCGTCAGCGCGTCAGGCCGCCGTTTCAGGCGGCGTGTGGGTTTCCTGTCAGAGGCTCCTTAAATGCTCATTAAATGCTCATGCCGTACTCCCGAGGTCCTTTGGGCGAGGTCGCCCCTTGGCACGGACGCCCTTCTTCGGGAATCATGTTGGTGGCTCGGGGAGTTCTCTAGCTCGGGAGTTCTGCCTTCGGGGGAATCTCTCCTGCTCTCAGTAGCTGACTCTTTGCTCCCGAAGACGATATGTTCGGTTTCCCGAGGTAGCCAGCAACACATTTAAATAATCCTGGCGCTTTAGTCAAAGTGCTTACTTTGTCGTGCTCGATTCCACTTATGCCGAAGTCGTTGGTAATGCTTATTTTCGAGCTACATCAGGCTCCCTAGACGACCCTTCGGGGAAGTGTGTACTGGAAGAGGCGAGAGCCCTTCGGCTATCAATATGCATTTGTTAAAGGTGCAAGGAATAGTAACATGTCTTGACAGTAAATGAAGGAAGAGGTAATTAGGTCCTAAAGATAAATAAAGTATAGAAGTTCAAAAATATGAAAGTCAGGGACTCTATTTAGTAACCATTAAAACCAAAAAGAACATTACTAATTTTCTGTAAAAAAAAAAAAAGAATAGGGGGTTTAAAATATTCATGGTTTTGGAAGAAAACAATATATAACCACATTTCTTTTCCCATATTGGAATAGTAAGAAATTTATGAACTTCGACCATAACATGTTTAGGGGTAAACAAACAAACATGGCTGCTCTTTTTGGCTCTGTGGTTGGTTTCTAAATGTAGAAAATAAATTTCATACAAAAAAAGTAAAAGTCATTAATTTCCTAGAAAATAAATCTGAAGACGGTAAGAATCTCATACCCAGTACTATAGTACTAATTTTTTTTTGCTATATGGTTGATTTCTAGAATTTAAACAGTAGACAAGGACAAATGAAGTTGTTAACCATATGGAAAATAAATTCATATATGCGTAAAATCCAATTAAAGAGATTTCATACATGGTATTGTATGATTGAGTTTTGGCTTTGTGACTGGTTTTTAAAATTGGTAATACAGATTACAAAAAAAAAACATAGTAAAAGTTATTAATTGCATGGGAAATAAATTCATACATACATAACATTGAGTGGAAGAAATTTACACTTGGTATTGTAGGGCTAATTTTTTTTGCTATGCTTTGTGTGAATTCTAGATCACCAAAAAGAAAAAAGGGAAAAAGTTTAAAAGATCTTAATTGTACATGCATAACATAGAATGGATCAATTTTTGTTACTATCGTAGGCGTCACAATCAAAATATGGAATTGGTCTCTATTTGTCTTGTTGCTTGCTGTTGATGATTCTAGTGGATGTGAAATGTGTTTCTCTTGCTCCTGCCATGAATCCACAATAAATATTTTTTAAGTATACTAAAAAGGTAGATTCTGCTGGGTCACATTTTGATGCCATGAATGTATTGTTGAATTTGTTAAATGAGCATAATAAAGAGCTAAATTGAAAATAAAAGCAAAATAGAATACCTGTTGTGATTTGGGAATTTGTTGGTGCAAATCTTTTGTGCAATCTACTGTTGTAATGTTTTAAATAAATTAGAAATATGAGTATATAGAATATTGAAATGATTACCACAATAAAAGAGAACAAAATTGGATTTCAGTCTGCATTGCAACTTTTCACATTTTCAAACCATAATACTCACTAACATAAATTTTATAAGCTGCATATTAGTATATCTCAAATGCCAGATTCCTATATTTTGCTCTTTTATGAATTTGTTAAACTTTAATGATGACTGGACTTACCTCGCATTGGATGCAGGATATGAAGGTCTAACAGAATGGATGGTGGGTATGAAGCAGTTGCTATTGAAACAAAGTGATTAGCAGGTATGTAAAAAAATAGTACAAGAAAACTTGAGAAAAGGCACATGCATGAATGAATGAAAATTTTAGATAATTTGGTTTGTGAAATATGTTGAGTTATGAAACTGACGGGATGATACCTTTACTGTTGCAGGCTCAGGGCTGAAAATCTAAAAACTGTTGTTGCGTGCTTACCATTCAAAGGCGCGAATCAAATTTCTGATCTTGTTAGTACCGCTAAAAGAATATTTAGGAGATGAAAAATGCCTATATATACTGTGCTAGATTGCCACTAACTCAAATCTGTATTGGATTAATGAGGTAGTGGGGTTAATTGGGTTATAGGGTAGTTTATAGTAACTGTCATTTAACTTCATCCACTAACTACAAATCCGGTTGCAATTAAGCATTGTGTCCATCCCCATATTTAAAAGTTCAACAAAATATACTGGCCACGTCAAATTGAATCAATATAGGCAGGGCACGTGGCACGGATGTAGGAATTGGTAAAAAAATAACTGTAATTAGGAAAAATGGGTTTTGAGGTATATTTTCGCTTCAACACGTGTTGTAACTATAATATATGTGACAAAATCTAATATAGATGGCAACCTGACTGTGAAAATGTGAAGAATTTAAAATAAGTGTTGACTGCCTGAAAGTGGATTTGAGTTTGCTTGTATGATTGAGACATCATATAAGTGGGGGTAAAAAAGAACAATACATGTGAAAGTCGAGATGACATAATTATAACAATTAAATGAAAAAAAAAATGAGAGTAGGAAGTACATATATTGTCATTCTTCTTGCTTTCATATCTATTAATAGATAATCATATACATCATATTATATATCATAAACATAACAAAATGACCATTGGGCCAATTCATATAAAGGGCCCAAACATTTGTATTATATACATATAAAATTATAATATAATATATTATATATATTGATAAATATATGTATATACCCAGCCCAAACCCAACTTAACCCTAATTTATCTATACCCTCACCCCTCGCATCTCATCCCTCCCATCAAACCACCGCTTCTCCTTTTCCCTTTTATCTCTCAAAGCCTTAGCCTTTCATCTTTCTTCTCCTCCCTTCACAACCTGGCCGTTCTCCTCCCTGCATTATCGTCATCTCGCCTTCCCCCTCATTCGTCACCTCGCCATTCTTTTTCACTTCCGTTCGCCGTGCTCCCTCAGTCGCCTCATTCCTCGCCCTCAGCATCCTTGCTACTTGTTGTGCGCCGTCTTCCCTCATACACGGTCCACCTTTGCCATCCGTTATTTTGCTCATTGCTTGTCACCGTCTCCTCAGTCAGTTGCCCGATGCATCCTTGTCCGACATTTGTTACCCTTTGCTGTTTACTGCCCTTCACTGTTCGCTGCTCCTCATTGTCGTCCACCTTGCACCTCGGAGTCCTCCTCGCTCCTCAGCTGACGTATCCTCACCTGACGCATCCTCACACGCCATGTTTGGAGATTAGGTTTTTTGGCTCCTTGGTCGTGCGCCTCGCTCTATGGCTTGCTGTTCGTTTCTCGCCATCGACTTCTCCATCCCTTGTCGATCTGATTTTAGGTGCAGATTTGATAACATGGTGCCGATCTAATTTTTGTGAAGGAATCTGATTTTGGTTAATTTTTTAATTGTTGTGAAATTTTGGAATTTTGGTTTTTCTGAATTTTCTTTCTTGTTTGTTAATTGTTGAATTCTGAATTTTTGTTAATTTTTTATTGTTAATTGTTGCAAATTGTTATTTTTGAATTTTTGCCGATCTGAATTGTTTGGTGTTTAATCTTGTTGATTGTAGATTTGGTTTTGATTTTCTGAATTTTCTGTTAATTTTGTGTTTGATTTTTTTGTTAATTTTTGAAATTTTTGTGAATTTTTAATTTTTTATGAATTTCAGTAATTTGTTGTAAAACATAAAAATATAATTTCAATAAATATAACTTTAGTAATATAATTTATTTTGACTAATAAAATCTTTGTTATATAATTATACTAAATATAATTTTTAGTGCATATAACATATAATTTTACTAAATATAATTTTATTAATGTTGTTAATATTAATTTGTTTCAGTTTTGTTATTATTAATTTTTAATTTTTTGTACATTAATTTAGTAAAATTTAATAGAAATTACACTATTAACTATTTTAATTTTCTTGTATTTTTATAAAAAGTAAATTACAGTTTCCATTAACTCCGCATTGGAAACTGCTTTAATTTTTTAAAAATTTCAAAAGAATTACCAAAGGTCTTATACGTTGGAAATATTACCAATGTCCAAACACATTAGTATTTACCAATGGCCTGAACCGTTGGTAATTTACCAACGGCTAAATGTGTTGGTATATAACAATAGTAACACGTTGGTAAAAGTTAAATCGTTGGTAAAAAGCATATGAACTTAGACCGTTGTAATTTCCATCGGTATTTTTACAATGGGCATATGTTAGAAATTACCAACAGCTTAGTATTAAACCATTGGTAAAAAATTTTCTAACGCATTAATTACCAATGGCTCACTACACTACAAGAAACGGAACAGTTAGGACCGGTTTTAAGTGCCATTTAGAACCGGTTCTGACCGCTCCAAAAAAATTAGGAAAGGTTTCCCCCCGCTGCGCGAAACCTCTCAAACCGTACTCGCTCCTAAATTATTGGGAACGGTTTTATAACCGTTCCGAAAATTTGGACCTCTTAGCCGCTCCAAACGTAAAATCAATATTTTAGACCACTTAGCCGCTCCTAAGGGCCTGGGCGAAGGGAGACCCATCAATTCCATGTGGGATCGATTAATCGGTCCAAAGTATTGCTGCAGAGGATCATGTTTAGGGACGGTTACCCGCTCCAAAATACAAAGTTTAGTGCGTTGATTTGGCGCGGTTAACTGCTCCAAATGTTATGGGTTCTTTTTTTAAATTATAGTCATTATTCTTACGTCCATAGTATATATAGTCATTATTCTTACGTCCATAGTATTTATATTAGCTATGACCAACTGAAAAAGACAAATATAATACACATTTGAACATCATAACTGATAGCCGAAGGTCTATCGCCTCTCCTAGAACGTACATCCTACCAAAAGCATGCTCGGGAAACCTGGCACCATCCGAGGGAGGCACTAGTACTGACCTCGGACTAGGCGAATTCCAGTGCCTCGAACTCGGGATTTAGCCTAGTACCCCAGAGAACTCCAAAGGTGCAGACAGCTCCCTCGGGGGATTAAACGAATCGCCTTCGGGATAGAAGAACTAGCTACCGCAAGCAAGAGAGGATTTCCCGAAGGCGGAACCTCCGAGTTAGGCAGCTCCCCGAACTGCGAGCATAACTCCCGAAGAAGGGTGTTCGTCTCAAAGAACGACCTCGCCCAAAGGACATCGGGAGTACGGCAGGAGCATTTAAGGAGCCTCTGACACATCGCCCACAGACGTAACAAGTCACCTCAAACGACGCTCTGACACGCTGACGCCGCCCAGGCCTTGTCACAACCTGTCTCGGACCAAGGCTCGAGGGAGCCTACAAACAGCTACTTGTCCCTTATGCCCAAAGCTAAAAAGCAGATCTGACCGAACACGTGTCACGATCTGAACGGGCCAGACACTTCTATAAATACCAAAGAGCAGCTCCTTGCAAACGGTTGGTTAGTCAGTTGAGAGGACACGAACAGGCAAGGCCACTAAACCCTTGAGTGCTCTCTTTCCTTCACCTCTCAGAAAACTGACTTGGGCGTCGGAGGTTCCTCCCCGGAAAAACATCCCGGGGACCTCCTAACCTTTCCTTTTGGGCTCTTCAGGTACCTCTCCCTGGGAAACCTCCACTCCGGGCATTCTCCTCCTCAGGAAGTCCCTCCAGAAACCACCATGTCCTCCAGCGAAGATGTCTCCGGACATCATTTGGCGCCGTCTGTGGGAACCCACCCTCAGGTTGCCGTCGTTGAGACTCGGCGTTCTAAGGACAAAGGACTCCCGAAGTCCCCGTCCGCGCCTGAAGTCCAACCGGCTGCTGAGCAAACTCTTCCAGGGACTTCCACGCCCGAGGAAGAACGTCCTCTGGTCATAACCATGAGCTTCCTCCGTGACTTCCAACGCTCTGTTGTGGCTGAGATGACACAACAGATAGACAGAAGATGGCCACAACAAGCTCAAACCCAAAGGTCTCCTTCACCGGTACGCCCTCGGGAAAGAAGCCCCAAAGCAGTCCGCCGCAGTTCGGGGAGTGAAGACCCACGTGAGGAGTCTTCAACAGAAAATATGCCCCTCGGGGCACGCCTTCCAGGGCAAACGAGGCCCAACCAACCCAAAATTCCACGCCGAATGAGCGCTTTGACTGAGACGAGGTCACCCTCTCCCCGACGACGAAGCCATTCTCCGAAGAGGCGCCGTCAATCTCCTCCACCTGAGGAAGAACCTAGCGCCACCGCCCTCATGGAGAAAATATTGGCAAGGCTGGACAGAGTCGAGAGGCAGGTGGCTCGCAAGCCAGTTTGGGCCAGACTGTCTGAGTCTTTTTGTGGGGATCAGTCTCCTTTCACCCGAGCTGTGGTCGAGGCAGCTATGCCAGGTGACTTCAGGGTACCTCGGCTAGAGACGTACGATGGTCGGACCGACCCACAGGCCCACCTGACGAAGTACAGACGCAGCATGATGATGCACGGTGCGGACGACGCCACCTTGTGCAAGTGCTTCGAGGTCACCCTCTCTGGGCCAGCAACCGCGTGGTACAACTCCTTGGCTCCAGGAATCATCGGAGAGTTCCAGGAGTTATCAACAGCCTTCACCCAACAGTTCATCGGGAGTCGCCCGACGGCGAAGATGCCCGTTCAAATGTTCGACATAGCGCAAAGAAGCGGAGAAACTATACGCGACTATGTCGAGAGGTTCAACAGAGAGGCTTTAAGTGTTCCAGACTTTCGGCCCGAAATACGCATCCTCGCCATGACAAGGGGCCTTCGGAGGGATTCTCAACTTTTCTATGAATTCTCCAAGGACCTTCCAGACACACTGGGCGAATTCTACCGACGGGCCGAACAGCACATGACGGCCGAAGAACTAAGAATGGGCGGACCCAGGCCCGAGCACACCCGTGGCAAGGGGTCCAACCAGCAGGCACGCTATCCGACCGACCAGCCACCCCGACCTCAGAGAATGCGAGGAAGGAAACCCCGAACTTCACAGCGTTGAACACCACGAGGACCAACATCCTCATGACTCTGGAGAGGCAGGGAACACAAGTTCAGAGGCCAAGGGCCATGACCGCTGAAAATAGAAAAAACATGAAGAAGTTCTGCCAATTTCATCGCGATCATGGCCACGACACCAAGGATTGCTTCCAGCTGAAGAAGTATATTGAATCGTTGATAAAACAAGGCCAACTTCGGCAGTACCTACGGCTGCCTTCCCCGAAGGGGAGGAAAGAGGAGGAAGGAAAGGTAGAAGATGAGGACTACGACTCCGACAGGCGGAGAAACCGAAGTCCGAAGAGGCGCCCTCCACCCCCTGCGGGAGTCATACAAACAATCACGACGGGGCTCCCATCCTCGGAAAGGAAAAGGAAGGCCAGGGAAATAGCTGTGATGGACTATCAAAGTCCGGCGAAGAAGCTATCCCGAAAAGATGGTTCCACAGTCGTCTTTCCTCACGACGACCCACTCCTGATCATGGCAAGAATTGGAAACTGGGATGTCAAAAGGGTATTACTTGATGACGGATCAAATGCTGACGTCCTATTTTCACAACTGCTGCCGAGCTTGGGCATATCCATCAGTGATCTCAGGCCTGTCACTTCACCGACCTTCGGGGTAGGACCGTCCGAGTTACCCGTCCTCGGATGGATCGACCTTCCATTAATGATGAGAGGGACTTCGGTCAAAGGACTAGCTGAGTTGTTTGCCTCGACAATGGCGAGGTTCATCGTCATGGATGTCCCCTCATCATACAACGCCATCCTTGGAAGGCAGACGCAGGGAAATCTGCACATTCGCCCTGACGTGAGATATTTGACTGTCACTTTCGCCACCAAGGAAGGAGACGCAGAAATCTTCATAGATCAGGGCGAAGTAAGAAAGGTGTTCGTCAAAGCCCGAAAAGCCCCAGCAAACAATTTCACACAAGCTGTAGAAGAAGGGGCTTCAAAGTCAAAAAATGGCGAGAAAGAAGTTTCTGGCAAGGTGGAAATGGAAGAAGTGGAACTTATCCCAGGACGAAGTACCCAAATAGGAAAAAACTTGTCCGAAGGAGATAAGAAAAAACTTGTATCCTTTCTGGTAATGAATAAAGACCTGTTCGCCTACTCGCCGAAAGACAGGCCGGGGGTAAATCCGCGCGTAATACAACATAGCCTCAAAGTAAGTCCGGAAGCAAAGCCTGTCCGGCAAAAGAAACGAGGCATCTCAGCCCATAAAAATGACTTCGTCAAAACCGAAGTCCAACGTTTATTGGAGGCAGATGTAATCAGGGAGGTCAAGTACCCCGAATGGCTAAGCAATGTGGTGATCGCCACAAAAGAAGGAAGCAACAAACTTCGGATGTGCATCGACTTCAGAAACCTGAACAATGCTTGCCCAAAAGATTCATATCCTCTCCCGCCAATAGATCAACTGGTAGATTCAACTGCCGAATACGGGCTCCTAAGTTTCCTAGACGCCTTCAGCGGCTACCATCAAATAAAGATGGACCCCTAAGACGAAGAAAAAACAGCCTTCATCACCGAGGGGGGGACATACTGTTACACCAGGATGCCTTTCGGGCTCAAAAACGCAGGAGCCACCTACCAGAGGTTGATGAGCAAGGTCTTTAATGACCAAATAGGGAGGAACATGGAAGTCTACGTAGATGACATGATAGTCAAAAGCAAGCTGCCTGTAGACCATGTCACAGACCTAAGGGAAACTTTTCACCAGCTCAGGACCTTCGGAATTCGCCTTAACCCCGAGAAGTGCACCTTCGGGGTAACTTCGGGAAAGTTCCTTGGGTACATGGTATCAGAAAGAGGCATTGATGCTAACCCAGAAAAAATTAAGGCTCTGTTGGAATTCCGAACTCCTGCCACAATAAAAGATGTGCAGAGACTTGCTGGAAGAATAACCTCCCTTAGCAGATTTATTTCCAGATATGGAGACCGGTGTCGAGCATTCTTCAAAGTCCTCACTAAGGCAGCAAAAAGGAAGGACGACCTCGAGAGTAATGATCGTCCTTGGAATGAAGACTGCCAAAAAGCTTGGGAAGAACTCAAAATCTACTTGGCTCGCCTGCCCACTTTGCGACAGCCCCGCGAAAGAGAACCTCTTGTGTTGTACCTCGCCGTCACAGAAAAAGCAATAAGCTCAGTCCTTATGAAAGAGGAAGGGGCGAAGCAGTGGCCAGTCTACTATGTGAGCAAGTCCCTGCTTCGGCGCCGAAATGCATGGGGTGATCCTTGGTCCTGGCAGGAAGAAGTCTACGCACTGAAATCAGATATCCTTTGTTACAGAAAGCTATATATGCCTTGGTCCTGGAAGGAAGAAGGCTACGACCATATTTTCAGGCTCACCCCATCATCGTCCGAAGTAGTTTACCCCTGCGGGACGTCATGAAGAAGGTTGACCATTCGGGAAGGCTCTCCAAATGGTGTATAGAGCTTGGCGAACACGACATCACTTATGAACCTCGGAAAGCCATAAAAGCTCAAGCCTTGGCAGATTTCATTGCCGAGGTCCCCATTACCGAGGACAGCCACCCAAGTCCCGACGAAATGAGCCAGAATGGGCCTTGTACGTTGATGGTGCCTCGGGCGCCGAGCACCAAGGAGCAGGGGTGATCATTAAAGGCCCCGAAGGCCTGGAAGTAATGAAGGCCATTAAGTTCAGCTTCAATGTCACCAACAATATGGCTGAATATGAAGCTCTCATAGCGGGCTTGCGCCTGGCCAGAAAAATTGGTGTCAGAAACTTGAAAGCCCATAACGATTCCCAGCTAGTAGTTCGGCAAACAGCAGGGGACTACGGGGCGAAGGATCCAACACTGGAAAAATACCATGAATTAGTAACGAAGCTTATTCGAGAATTCGACACCGTGCGAATCAAGAGCGTGCCTCACAGACATAACGCTGAGGCAGATGAATTGGCAAAATCAAAAGCATATACTGAGGTGCTAAGCCAGCCGAGCATTACAGTGCTGAGCATAATGACTTCGGGAAGAAGCTGGAAAGACCCAATAAGAACATATCTCGAAACCAATACGCTCCCCGAAGACCCCAATGAAGCAGCAAAAGTGCGGAGACGCTCCGGTCGTTTCTTTCTGATTGGAGAAGAGCTATATCGGCAGGGATATGCAAATCCGCTACAGAGGTGTGTTGGCGAAGAGGATATTGAAATAATCCTCCAAGAAGTTCACGAAGGCGCTTGTGGTTTGCACATCGGAACCGACGCCCTGGCAGCGGTGATACTTCGCCAAGGATACTTTTGGCCTACCCTGAGGAAAGACGCTAGGCGGTTCGTCCAGAAATGTGGTAATTGCCAAAGACATGCAAAAATCCAAAGAACACCCTCGGAGCTGGTGACTTCGGCAAACTATCCCTGGCCCTTCGCCGTTTGGGGCATAGACCTTATCGGGCCGCTCCCGACAGCGCCTGGGGGCGTGAAGTTCTGCTTAGTCGCAGTAGACTATTTCTCTAAATGGGTCGAGGCAGAACCTTTGACGACTATCTCGGCAAGAGAAGTGCGCAAGTTCGTGTGGAAAAACATAGTATGCAGATTCGACATACCGAGGGTACTAGTGGCTGATAACGGATCCCAGTTCATAGACAAAGGGTTCCAAGAGTTTATCAGCAACCTCGGAACAAAGATGCACTTCGCCCCGGTAGCTCACCCCCAAAGCAATGGGCAGGTGGAAGTATCTAACAGGACCATAAAAGATGGACTAAAAAAGAGACTGGGAGAGGCAAAAGGAAAATGGCCAGGAGAACTCCAAAGCGTACTATGGAGTTACCGAACAACGCCCCGAAGGGCTACAGGGGAAACTCCTTTCTCACTCGTCTTCGGTACGGAGGCCATAATCCCAATAGAGGTAGTGCGACCATCAATACGAGTGCAGGTATTTGATGAAAGTGGAAATGACCTCGGCTTAAGAACCAAGCTCGACCTCGTCGGCGAACATAGAGAAATAGCGGAACTAAGAAGGAAAGCTTTCCAGCAAAGAGTGGCCGCCGCTATAAACTTGCGAGCTAGGCCAAAAGGAATAAAAAAGGGTGATCTCGTTCTCCGAAAGGCGGAATTCGCACCCCGGAGGCCATCACACGGCGTACTTCGCGCGAATTGGGAGGGACCTTATCTGGTTCTTGCCGAAGTACGAAGAGGGGTGTACAAGCTCGGTGACGCCGAAGGCATGGAATTAAAAAACACTTGGCATTCAGACGCCTTGAAAAAGTTCTATGCTTAGAATCTTGACGAAAGGGTTTACATTGTACAAAGTTAGAAAAATTTTCTAAGTACAAGGGCTTCTGAAAGAAAGATTCTTGAACAATAGATATACTAAAATTCCGCGAAGGTGGTCGCCAGAGTAAGCATGGGTATCATTTTCCGAAGTCCCTCGAGCGAACATGTTCGGGACAATAAGAAATAAAGATTCCGCGAAGATGGTCGCCGGAATAAGCATGGGTGTGATTTCCTGAAGTCCTTCGAGCAAAGCATGTTCGGGACAATAGGAAATGTAAAACCTTGCGAGAATTTCTAAATACAAAGGCTCACAGAGAACCGATCTAATCTTCCGAAGTCTCTTGAGCAAATGCGTTCGGGGCAAAAAGGAATGAACAATCTCACAAAAAAGACTTAGCCAAAATTTCTTACAGGAAAGAAAAAAGTCTTTATTAACAGACAAGATCGGTTTACAAAGAAGAAGGACTACCAAGAAAGAAAGAGTACAAGGAAGGAGAAAAAGAAGGCAGAAGGGGCCTGAGATAAATTAGGGATTCTCGGCGTCCCGGGAGCCACTAGCCCCTGCATCCTTTTCCGCCACCACCCGCGCCGGAAGAGTCTGAGGCAGGTTCAAGTGCTCGAGCTTGGACCAAGTCCACCGAGGTCCCTCAGGAATATTTAGGGCCTCCAGGAAAGAAAGGTCGAGATCTGGAAACCTCAGAAGAACTTGATGACGAACGAGGCAAAACCCGTCTTGAAAACCAACTTTGGTCATCTCGTCGGATTTCCTCTTCTCGACCCCAAGATCATTAAGCTCCCTCTCCAGGTCTTCAACCTTTTTCCTTAACGCCTTCACCTTCTTTTTCTTCGACTCATCCTTCCCCTTCTTCGAAGAATCGACCTCGGCTTGAAGTGCGGCTTTCTCGGCCTCCGCCTTCGCCAGAAGAGCCGCAGAATCCGACTTCTCCTTTTGAAGTGCCTCATTAACCGAAGTCAGCTCCGCCACTTTTCCGCCGAGGTCGGAAATCTTCTGGGAGGAGTCCTTTATAAGTTCTTCTTTTTCCTTCGCAAACTCCTCCCGAAGGGCAGCAATCTCTGACGCCGAAGTCTGGGCCAGCTGAGTGTTCCGAGTGAGCAGGTCCGAGCACTGGGTCTTGTATTGTTCTATAGTCTTTGAAGCGGCGGCCCGGTACATCCCCTGCCTCGCCACCCGAACTCTGAGGAATCCGGCATATCCCAGCAGCTGCAGAAAAACAGAGGCAAGAATGAGACAAGGCAAAAAAGGAAAGGCAAATACTTAGAAGAAATCAGAGACAAAAAAAGCAAGGGGAGAAACACACCTGGGCGGCGTGCTCGGAAAGCTTCGCGGCGAGGGAGTCATCATCCGGATGAGCCCCCGCAAGGGCCCTGAAAGAGGCTTCAGTAAGAACCCCCTTTGCAATCTCCTTGGCCATTTGCGGGCAGTCTTCGGAGTACATGTCCATGTCCTCCGTAAAAGACCAAAACGGCTCCTTCGGAATCTTCCCCTTCGGGATATGGGCATCCCGAAGGGCCCGCTTCCGGGCATGCTCGGCAACCCAATCCGGAGGAAGAATCTCCTCTGCACAACAAAAGCAGAAAAATTGTCAAACACAAGTAGCTGCCAAAAAATTCAGAGACTAAGTATCTAAGGCATCAAACCTGGTGGCACTTCGGCAACATCGTCGCCAGAATCCAGGGCCCCCTCAGAAGAAATCTCCTTCCCTTTCCTCTTGCGGCGATCTTCGGCAGAAGGAGCTTCCACCAAAGCGTCCAGAAGAGCCGCCGAATTAGGGCTTGAAGGAGCGACATCTGCACCGACCTCGGTCGAAGGCGCAGCAACGGTTACCTCGGGCTCCTCGCCCACCTCCTCGGAAATCTCCGGCATAGGAGGGGGCACGGTCTTCTTCGATCGCTTGGCCGCCGGAGGCCCCCCGCCAGCCGCCTTCCGTCTTCGGGAGGCAGCCTTCTTTGTTTGTTCACCTTTCTCGGCTTGCCCGACGAAAAGCGATCGGTAATAGGCAGCAGTATCGTCGCCCATCTCTGAAAAAGAGAGAAAACATCAGCGTAAGTCCAAGATGAAATTAAAACAAGGGGACTAGGAGATGACTTACTTTCGAAAAAATCGGCATAAGTAATGTCCTCCTGAAGAAGTTTTACCAGCCAGGAGTCCTTCCCAGCAATGGCAGGAGCCGGCATCTCGAGGTCCGTTTCGTGCTCCTTTACCACCTTCAACTCCCGAAGGACTTCTTCGGTCATCAACTTCCAGTTAATTGGAAAGGGGTAAAGGGGGCGCGGTGGGACCTCGGAATCCCAGTCAGAGACCGCTCGGATGCGCTTGTCAAAGTCCGCAAAAATGGGTGTTAACTCGGGAGTTAACAGCATCTTCGGGTCAACGACATCCATCACGAGCTTTCCCTGAGCCCACTTCGTCGGGACGTACGACCAGGCCTCCTCCTTCTTCATAAAGAAGAATTTCTGTTGCCACCCTCGCCAGCTGTCCTTGTTGGCAAAGGTGAACTTGTATTTTTTGCTCCCTGACCCCCGAGGTAGCATGAAATAGAAGCCACCCTTTGGGATCACGAAGAGCTTGTAGTACTGCAGAAAAATGACAAAGTGTGGCTCTATACCGAAGACACCACACATACAAAGAAAAGCATTGAAATAGCAGTACGAGTTCGGCGGAAGTTGGTTTACGGCAATGCGATGGAAATCGCAGAAATCGCAAACCATCTTCGGCGGAGGATACCGAAGTCCGGCCTTCAGTTGGGCACGGAAAACAGTAACCTCGTCACTACGGTTTGAAAAGCTATATTGGTCCGAACGAGGCAACCTCGTAGTGACGTAGGAAGGAAGGAAGAACTTCTTTTTCCATTTTTTAAGTTTTGCAGAAGTGGTGCAGCAGGGGTGAGAAAGAAGGGGTTCCCAGCTTTCGGGAATAGGCATGACTGGCAAAAAACCGAGTTCGGGAAAAGGCAAAAAGCTATTTCGAAGAAAAAATTTGGAAAAACAGAAGAAACTGGAAGCTAAAACCCACCAAACGTTTTGCCAAAATCTGGATTTGAGGACGCCGTCGTGAAATGATTGCCGGAAAACCACTCTGTCAAAAAGCACCGCCGTAAGAGAGCAGGAAAAACACTGCGGCAGTTGAGAGACAGAAGAGAGCAAAAGCGAGAGCAAAAGCAAAAGCAAAAGCAAAAGGGGGTTATGAAGGATTAAGGGTATATATAGACCGAGGAAGGGTAGGCGAATCGACGTCATAAGTGCTGTGCGAAGGCGAATCGTCGCCATAATTGCCCATTCTGCATAAAAAGACGCGCCCGCTGTAACCGATGTAACCCTCTCCAATGACGGCGTGCCACGTGTCAGCAACCACGCCAAATAAGGAACACGCTTTCTGACGAATAGCGCGCCGCCCCAGACTGACACGCCTGGTCACGAGACGAGACGTTTCAGTGACCTACAAAGATTACAGAAAATAGGTTACCTCGGAGACACCAAGAGACAGTCTGTGCTACGTCTACGGACAGAAGGTGTATCTTCGGCACAGGTACCATGCATAAAGCCCCGAAGGGTACCCTCCGAAAGCTGACAAAAGCCAAAGTCCCTACTTCGGCTTCTAGGGGGGGGCATGTGATAGCCGAAGGACTATCGCCTCTCCTAGAACGTACCTCCTATCAAAAGCATGCTCGGGAAGCCTGGCACCATCCGAGGGAGGCACTAGTACTGACCTCGGACTAGGCGAATTCCAGTGCCTCGAACTCGGGATTTAGCCTAGTACCCCAAAGAGCTCCAAAGGTGCAGACAGCCCCCTCGGGAGATTAAACGGATCGCCTTCGGGATAGAAGAACCAGCTACCGCAAGCAAGAGAGGATTTCCCGAAGGCGGAACCTACGAGCTAGGCAGCGCCCCGAACTGCGAACATAACTCCCGAAGAAGGGTGTTCGTCCCAGAGAACGACCTCGCCCAAAGGACATCGGGAGTACGGCAGGAGCATTTAAGGAGCCTCTGACACATCGCCCACAGACGCAACAAGTCACCTCAAACGACGCTCTGACACGCTGACGCCGCCCAGGCCTTGTCACAACCTGTCTCGGACCAAGGCTCGAGGGAGCCTACAAACAGCTACTTGTCCCTTATGCCCAAAGGTACACAGCAGATCTAACCGAACACGTGTCACGATCTGAACGGGCCAGACACTTCTATAAATACCAAAGAGCAGCTCCTTGCAAACGGTGGGTCAGTCAGTTGAGAGGATACGAACAGGCAAGGCCACTAAACCCTTGAGTGCTCTCTTTCCTTCACCTCTCAGAAAACTGACTTAGGCGTCGGAGGTTCCTCCCCGGAAAAACATCCCGGGGACCTCCTAACCTTTCCTTTTGGGCTCTTCAGGTACCTCTCCATGGGAAACCTCCACTCCGGGCGTTCTCCTCCTCAGGAAGTCCCTCCAGAAACCACCATGTCCTCTAGCGAAGATGTCTCCGGACATCAATAACAAAAGTGCAAACATATATATATATAACATCCAAATTAATCCTCCATCTTACATAAAGTGATTTCAAATATTGTGAACATAATTGGTCTTAATCCATTAATTCTAACACTTGCATAGTAGAATCATACATTCTTTGACTTATCGATCAGCTACCATGTCTAAGATCTATTCATCTCCTAAGTCATCATCATTGGTACCTATCTCGTCACTTGATTGGGAAGAGCGGAAGCACGCATTCCTAGCACCACTTCCGGCATTGGCAGTAGTAAACTGTGCATGTGCAACAAAGGCAGTAAGCTTATTTAAAACAGTGTATGTGCAGCAAAGGCAGTAAGCTTCCAAGAATAGAAGAATATAATTATCAGAAGAATCATATTTGATCATGCTGCAACAACCTAAACTTCTAGCTACAGATTCTCTAAAATCATGCATCTTCATGTAGATGGTATAACTAGAACTAGAAGATTTCATGGATGGCTACCAACATAGTCTAGGAATCATGAATAGCATACTACCAAAATTACAGACAAATGTGACACAGTCCATTGGATCTTAATGGACCCTACATGTCTTTTTTAAACTCTAGGCCGAAACTACAGAATCAGTCCATGCACTATTTCAGTGCAAAACTTGATACCTTTAGCATTTCCCTCACAGCTAAGAAAGGAAGTCCAAAGAACAACCTTGTTCGGGTGTTCAAATGATAGATACCAGCGAAAGAAAATGATAATGAATAAGCATTAACCCCAACTGTTAGGGTGACTGAACACATACAACATAATATAACAAAATATTAAAAGACCATGGCTACAGCAGATATAGTACCAATGGATTTGTAGACTCCGAAACAAACAAGAAAATGGTGGCTATAAGATCATCTAGTTCTTCTCTAGCCATAAAAAATGCTATCAGAACAGTACAAATGCTTGGTTCCCATCAACATGCTGCAAACTATTAATCAACATTAACAAGTAGGAAACAGTTCCCCAAAAGATAACAAGGACGATTTCCTGAAATCACTGAGCAATTCGAGTAGCCAAAGAAGCCTAACACAACTCCTGCACATTCCAGTCCATGGAATTTACTTGAATTGAAATGCCAACTAGTTAGTACTTTTTTTTCTTCTTCAAGCCAGTTTTCTTTTTCACATTTATTACACAAGAGCACAACCTTTGAATTGTTAGCTCAAAAATAGAAACAAGAAGCAAAGACCCTTGCATATTTATGTGATTTCTAACTCAATGCATAAAACAAAACAATGAAGAGTACAATACCTGTCCCCGTTTACGTGCTATGTCCTCACTCAAAAGGCTATAGATCTCTTTAACCATCCCGGCAAGTTCATTGAATTGTTCCATTGAAGGACCATGGGGCATAGCAAATCCTTGGCTAGCATTACTATGACCTCCAGATTGAGAAGGTCCGAAATATGAAGTTGGTGTCACCCCGAATCCCATGCCCCGAACACGTCCGCTATGTTTAGCACCCCAAACTTTGTTAAAAATGTCATCAGATGATGTACTAGAACCTGAAACTCCATTAGACTTCAAGGACCTAGCTTCTTCCTTCAATACAATAAAAGGATATAAACATTTGGGAATAACTGAAAGATTGAAACAAATAAAGCTACAATAGTTTAGTTTTTTAATATATATTTTTAGTTACCACTTTCTGTTCGAGTTCTTGATGAACACATGAGCCATCTTTTTTTCGTCTAGCTGTCTCAAAAAGATCAATGCGATCGGGCTCTATCCCATCTTTCTTTTCCTTTAACAACGAAAACCATAACCATGATCAATCAATAGCTTTATATAAGATGTCAATAAATGTATGAAACGCTTATCTTACCATTTCTTTGCTTAATATACCATATGTTTTTCGCCCCATTGTATGTGGCATGGTATTTTTTCCATTTTCAGCATTTTTCTTACAAATTGCCTGAAATAATTGGTAATTGAAAACTTACATATAAACACCAGTAATGAGTAAGAATAATTGCTAAACTACAACTCAAAAAATACCTGATACTCAGCATCAAACTATCTAGAGACTAGTAGTGTCCATTGTGTGTTGTTAATGTAGTCAGGCTTCCCTTTAATTGTATCCTCCAATGAATTAACCTCAGGACGGAAATGGCGTCTCTTTAGGCTCCCTTTATGTTTTTTCCACAGCTCACCAACCTTTTTTAGAATTGTATGTGCAAAACCTTGGGGGTAGATAAACTTCTAACGGTCATGTGTTAGTAATTCTATTACCACTGGTAAAAAAAATTATGTTGCTAGCCTATTTGTTGATATTTGGCTATTTTGCTTGATCTAGAAAGGGGGGGAAATTTTTTTTTATATGCTTGGACTAAGGAGGAGTATGTTTTCTTGTAAAAGTTCCTTAGAGTTTGTATGCCTTGATTAAGGGGGAACTTGTTGTATGTTGTGGTAATTTCTCTAAAGAATTTTTCATGATTTATTTTGATTACCCATGTGTCTTTTTTATTATGACAAAAAGGAGAGAGATAGAATTACATTATCAATGTTCATGCTTGTTGTTTAGATATTATATATATCTTTTGAAAGGTTGTTTTGACATCATCAAAAAGGGGGAGATTATTGGATTTCTTCCATTCATAGCTCATATTTATTTGATTTTAATGATAACAAAACATATTTGATTTATGTGTTTCAAAGCTCTATCTAAAGATTTATACATTGGTCTTTTGTTAGTAAAGTTTTGATCTTTGGAAGGAAAATTGTTTCTTAAGTATATTTGAAGTATTTATGGTGATTCAAGCATTGCTTGTGAAGGAAGAAATCTTTTTGGTGAAAAATTCATTGAAGTTTGAAAGTTTGGAAGCGAGAAAAACCTGGAGCTACAGTTTCAACAGGATGAAAATATTTCAACGTGTTGAAACTGGGGCATTTTTTTGAATTCGAGAGCAATTTAGTTCTGGAATAGAAAAACACTCGAGTGAAATATTTTTAACTGAGTAAAACTGGAGCAGTTTTTTGTGTCCGTGTCATTATTGGTTCTTGAACAGAAAAATACTCAAGTGAAAATTTTTCAACCGGGTGAAACGTTGATTCTAGACTTGCGCGTAAATCTCTAGTTAAAAAATATTTAAAAATTCTTTTTAAAATCATGCCAACTTAGCTAGCCACATATACTAGGTGCTAACATGTCATTAATGAGCAATATAGTCATTGGAGCTCAAACCTTGGTTGACAATACTAGACTGGAATTTCAACCGAGTGAAATTTTTTTACTCGGGTGAAACTGGGCTACAAAAACAAAAAGTTGTTAAAGTTGACAGTAACGGTCACTTTTATTGTTGACAGCTTTTCTGACCTTCCCAATGGCTCTTCAACATCTTTTTGGCCCTCAAATGAGTATAAATACATGGAGAAACACCATGGAGATAACTCTTGGCCATTAAAAGTGAAGATTCATCATCAAATCCTAGAAAAAGAGCTTACCTTGAGAAAATCATTAATGTTCTTGTACTTTCACTTGCATATCTAGTAAATAGTGCTATTGTGTGCGCTTCTGATTTTGAAACACTTCAAACCTTAGAATCTCTTGTGTGAGGAGTGGTTCCTAATGATCCATGAAGAAAACTAGGGAGTCGTTTCCAGTTAGTCTTCGAGAAAACTAGTGTTTGGTTGAGCATGAACCATGAAGAAAACACCCTTGTATTCTTAATCAAGAGATAGTGGAGGAACTCTCAAGTGGGCAAGCTTGAGGAGAGGACGTAGACTCCGGTTGGTGGAGTTGAACTTCTATGAATCCCGGTGCACTCTTTCCTTGTCTCTCTTTATATTTTGCTTTATATTTTCCTTATACTTGTTCAGTTTGTTTTTTATTTTTGGTTAAGTAAATTTAGTTGTAAAATTTGATTTTACTAAAGTTTTTAATACAACAAATTCACCTCCTCTTGGTTGCAGTTAAGCCAACACCATTTAATTGTAATTTTCTGTGATGAGGAGGAGGAGTCAATGGGCGTGTGTACTTGTAAGGTGGGTCGTAGGCTATATAATTAGGTGCGGCTTAGTGTATTGTGGGTCTGATTATGGATTACCCCGACAAAAATCTACAGAATTATGTGAGTCAATTTAATTAATTTGGAAAAAATAATGTACCTAGAAATAAGACTATTATATACTCCATTTAGTACAATCAACATTTTTCAAAGCAATTATTACTTCCGTCTCGCGAAGCTTATCTTCTTTATTATTTACAATAATTAATTTATGATTTTCTTTCTTTTAGAATTTCTTATACAAATATAAACTTTTTGCATGAAAATAGTACCTTAAATACTCTAGTTTATAAATATATGTCTTTAAAAAATTTTTATGATACAAATTAATATGAATTTATTTAAGTCAAATTTTAATAAAAATAAATAAAATGACCAACTTTTGTGAAATAGATGGAATAACACTTTTTGATTCAAAACTAAAAGAAAAATTATGAATTTTAAAGCATCATCTCACCAAAAATAGTGATGTAACAGAGGCAGGCCTTACAAGTTGCAAGTGATTCAATAACTAATTTTGCTTTTGATTCTGTTAAAGTTGAAGCGCCTTACAAGGCATCAATTCCAAAATTTTAAAAACAAAAAAGTAAATTTTATCGGTCATCCATAAACTATATCTTATGTTATTTAATCATCTTCGAATTGTCAGGCATTATACCAATTATCCTTAAACTAGCTAATTCATTTTAACTTAAGTCAACTGACATATTTTTATTTTTACATTTTTTTGTTTGAAACCAATTTCATTTAAAAGCCAATAGTATGTAGATGTAATAATCTATTTGAAAGTAAATTTTTATAATATTGTTAAATTTTTATGAATTTTTCTTTTTTAATGCCTTAAACTAGAAAAATTCATAAAATTTAGTAAGATTATAAAAATTATATTTTCAATGGATTATTGTAGTTACATAGTATTGGCTTTTAATTAAAATTAGTACTGGGTGAAAAAGTTACACCCAATTCATTTTAAGTTCAGTCAATTGACTTCAAAATAATTTTTTATCCTTACATCTTTTTCACCCAGAACTAATTTTAATTAAAAGCCAATATTATGTAGCTGCAATAATCCATTAAAAATATAATTTTTATAATCTTACTAAATTTTTATGAATTTTTCTAGTTTAAAATCTTAAAAAAAATTCTTAAAAATTTAATAACATCATAAAAATTTACTTTCAAATGGATTATTGTATCTACAAAACATTGACTTACAAATGGAATTAATTTCAGGCAAAAAAGACCTAAAAGTAAAAATAAGTCAGTTGACTTAAGTTAAAATGAATTAGCTTAGTTGTTGCTATATCAACTTGCCATTCATCACAGCCACTATACATGAATGGGAAAGTGATGTTGCTAATAATGTGGCTTTGCAAGCTTGCGTGGCTGCTGATGTGGGCCTATCATGTAAAATAGAAAATAGTCAGTGACTTAGTTGATTGATTAATGGTTTCTTGTTGATCCCGAAACTAGATCTTTATCACCATGTCAAGAAATTCTACACCGACTCTTACTCCTACTACCTCCTTCAAATTGATTGCTATTTCACACTTGGATTTTCTCTGTGAATTCAAATACCTTTCTGATGATAAGAAGATTCCTCTTACTGATCTTCCCCTCATCAATCCATATAAAGCGTTTACCAAACCAACGCATTCGCTCACAAAGATGATGAAGAGTATTATCTTTCCATCCCAAAAACATGTTAAAGAGTATGTTCAAGCCACAAAGTTTGATCAACGTGCTCTTCCAACTATTCCTGCCGAGTAGTATGTCACATTGGAAATTCCTTCTTATTTTCCTTGCCAATGGATAGTAGAATGATATACACATCTCCATTTTGGAGCTATCTGACTTGCCCTTACATACCATGGCAGAAAAAGCTTGGCCGTCACTACAAGGCTAGCTCCTTTTGATTTTCTCTATAAGAAGTACAAGCATGCCTGTATTGGTACAGTTGAAACAACTCTTAACGTCAGTACCATTCTTATGATGTTCTTCCCCAACTTCTATATGGCTGTTCACGATCGACAGCTTCTATCAGCTCTGAAGATTCAACTATAGATTACTGGAGCAAAACAAATCTCCTCTACTTTCGCAGCAACTCTCCATTATCAGATGGCCTACAGAATCCAATATCATGCCCTGGACTTTTTTATGCCAAATATGGCTAATGACGCTTTGTATCTTTCTGTTCATATAATGCATGTGCCAAACAAGACTTATGTTCCAAGACAAATTCCTTGAGAACAACTTCAACGTCTCATCTCGGCTTCTTGGATCACAAGCTATTAGTCTCTCCACCAATAGACAACACCAGCTCAGTTTAAGAAACCAATATTCCTTGATCGTGGTGAAGGAAAGACTGAGATATTCTTTTAGAAGGAAGAATCATCTTCTGAAGCTGATGTTTTCTCTACACCAGCAGTTCTATCCATGATTCGAGAACCCCAAGAACGTCTTCAGGTCCCAATTGAGTCTTTTGACTCTAATGGGCATCCAATCTACTAGTTCCAGGATGATAAAGGTCACAAATACTTTGATGCTTGTGATTGTCCAGACTGTTATGTTTCCCTTTATGATGATGAGGAAACTACCAAGAAGATGAAGAAGAAAAAATCTTCTAAATCCAGAAAAAAGTCATCCCAGGAGCTACTCTGACAAAGTTGTGAAGATGGTGATCTCGAAGTTGGATTACTTGGTGAACCCTCTGGCAAATATGACTACTACATCCTCTATTCCCAGAAAGATCATTCACCACCCTCTTCATCCCAGATAGTTGAACCATTTGAGCTTCCTCCTTCATCTCTGAAACTCAAAATGGTGTCACATCCTTACTACAAGCAGGCTCTTAAGCAAATCAGAAAGGAGCAACCTTCCTTGGTTTCTCCAGTGGTTAACATGTTCAAAATCAAGCAAGAGGATTTTTCTCCTCTTTATTTGAATGATACATCTACATCCACCAAACACACCTGGAAGGTAGCACAACCTACTACAATTAACCCACAAGGTCACAGGAGTGACACCTCTTGATACGATCAAAGAAGGCACAACCAAGGATGGCAAGATCCATTGAAGATAGCTAGTGGACCATTGACAAGAAAGGAAGTTAAGGAGCACACTAGTGCACTTCAAGCTTTTGTTTCAAGCTTTTTCATGGAGAATGGCCTTGGAATTTCTCAAGGAGCTGCTAGAACATGCAAGGAATCATATGGATATGATGCCCAAGTTTGGATGTTGATAGATTGGCGATGTTCTAGTAGAAAAATCATATATTGAGCTAAACAGATTGGAATTGAGTGATTATTGATTCATTGGAAAGCTAAAATCTGGAGCTACAAATCATATGAAGATCATGAAACCCATTTTTTACGTTAAGGAGGTCCAATTTAGCTTCAAAATCGTGATTTACAAGTTATCACTGGTTCAGAAGCAGTTGCAGTATTTTGGGCATATCTTTGGCTTTAGATGTCCGTTTTGTGTGGTTCAGGTGTCATTTCAAAGCTAAGAAATATATCTACAACTTTTGTGCTTTTTATTTTGAGAAATCATGGCTGCATCAAGTTTAAATTTCAGCTTAAAGTTGAAGACACAAGCAGGAACCACCTAAGAAGACTATTTTGGGGTTTTTATGGCCAATCTTATTTTGTAACGTATTTTATTTTAGTTTCCTATTTATTTACATTATTTAGGATGTTTTTTAGGCCATGGAAATGATTTTGGTCACTTAGGATAAATGGAATTCTCTGCGCACTTTAAACATGTGTTAAAAGGGTGTAGGAATCCTAGTTTGACTAGGTTTTCTTGAGTCCTTTGTAACTAGGTTTCCTAGGTGACTTGGGCTGCGAATTTCGCCCAGATTTTTACCCTAGTTTAGGCCTATATAAAGACACATATTCTGGTTGTAAAACAACAGTCTTGACATGAAATAATATTGCTACTTTGGAGAGAATTTCTCTTTGGTTCTTTGTGGACTACCTTGGTGCACAAGTGTGCTTGTGTTCTTGGTGTTCTTATACTTTTCGTTTCTAGTCATAGGTTGATTAGGGGTGGGGGTCTTCGAACCCAGTCTCTTTGATGTCTTGTGGAGCTTGAAAAACATCTTGGACGTGTTTCATGGTCTTTATACCATCGGGGTTCGCATCAGTTGGTATCAGAGCCATAAGTTCCATTGAAGGACATATCCTGTGTTCTTGTTTATCTTCGGTTTTCTTTCATTTTTTTTCCAGTGATTTTGTGTCTTAATCCTCTATTTTAATCCTTTTTCTTCTTGTTTCAGGTCTGTCCTTTTTTATTCCATCCTTGTTCAAGTCCAAAAATCACCAAAAACAACAAAAAGATGTCAATCCATGTTGTCTAGTGTTCTCGGTTTCAATTCAATTGTTCTTGTTTGTTTCTTATCTTTCTGTTTCGTGTCCAGCCCTATTAATCTCTCTTGTTTTCATTGTTTTCAGCATCCTAGAGTCAAGAAAACACCCAAAAAAAGAAGGATCAAAGTTCAGCAAGTTTCGGTACCAAAAAGTTGTTTCAAAATTGTGCAAGTTTCAATAGTTTCTTGTTTTGGCCGGATAGAAAACTGAATTTTTATCTTTGGCAGCAAGGAAATTCAAGGAGAACGTTTGTTTAGCATCAAAACAGCAAGCAAAACAAAAGAGAAAAAAAAAAGAGAGAAAAGAGAAAAGAACAAAGAAAAGAGAAGAAAAGAACAAAGAAAAGAGCTTGCAAAAGGAAAGAAGTTTTTCTCAAAAGTGTTGAAAGTTTTTGTGCCCACAAACCTATCCAATTGATTTGAGCCAAAAAAGCTTTCTTTGTGGTTCTTGTGATCATCAATTGCAAGAGCTTCCTAGAGTCTTTTAAAGCTTGTTTAGCCCACCTCTTTGGAGTCAAAATAGTTCTTCAAAAATTCAAGTTTTCTTGTGTGCTTTGAGGACAGTTTTCTTAGAACTTTTGAGAACTCTTTGAATAGCAATATCTCACTAACAAATTAAGTGTTTGAGTGTTCATCTTTTGAGTGAAACACGTGAGGTGAGTGTTTGTGAGGATCTTTGTTTTCAGGAGTATGGAGGGCCCGGATCATAGGAGAATGGAAGTGAGACACAATGAGGAGCCTACCATGAGAGAATTTTAAGAAACTCTAAATAGACTTATGGGGAGGATTGAGGACATTGATTTGAGATTGCCAAGGAGACCAAATCCTATCTTGCAGCCAAGGAGAGGTCCATGGAGAGAAGAACCCGAGAAGGAAGAAAGAGTTTGGCATGACCATGGGTTTCTAAGGAAGTGTTAGCCAAGGGAAGACAACAATCTAAGCTCCATCAAACTTACCATTCCACCTTTTCAAGGGAGGAGTGATCCCGATGCATATTGGGAATGGGAGTAAAAGATTGAGATGGTGTTTGATTGCCATCATTACCTCGAGGAAAAGAAGGTTAAATTGGCTACTATAAAGTTCACTGATTATGCTCTTGTATGGTGGAATCAGGATGTTACTTCTAGGAGAAGGAATGAGGAGGAGCCCATACACACATGAAGAGCCCTTAAAGCCTTGATGAGGAGGAGATTTGTTCATAGCTACTACACTAAAGATCAATGCCTCAAGCTTCAAAAGCTAGTGCAAGGCCAAAGGTGTGTAGAGGACTACCATAAAGACTTGAAGATGACCTTGACCCGAGCCAACATCATGGAGGATGAAGAGACCACCATTGCTAGATTCATTAATGGTCTCAATCCTGAGATTGCCAACAAAGTGGAGATGGTGCCTTATGTCAACATGGAGGATTTACTTCATCATGCCATTAAGGCTGAGAGGATCATCAAGAGAGCAAAGGCATCCAAGATGTCTTAAGGAGGAATTTCTACATGGAGAGAAGCATGGAGCAAGGATGTGAAAGAAGTACCCAAGCCAAAAGTGGAGGCCACAATAGGAGGCTTGTCTCGACCGCAACAAGAAAAGTCAATCATGCTTGTACTACTTTCACCACAACAAGTCTTGGAAGATCAAAGAAAACTTCAAAGTGAGGTTGAGGGAAAAGAAAAAGAGGGGAAAATTGAGGGCAAGAGTGATGAGGGGAAAGCTGAGAGAACAATCGAGAGGTTAAGTGAAAAGAGTGAACATGAGGGGAAGAAGAGTAGAGAGTTCCCTAGAGAAGAAATTGATTGTGAAGTTGAGAGAAGACAAGAGTGCAATGAACCTAAGCCGAGTGAAGAGAGAAAGACCTATAGAGAAGCCACACTTTCATTTAACATAACAAAGTCTTTTTCTAGTGTTGTGTTGTCTTTTTTTCAGGACTTAAGTGGAGATAAGCTACAAGAATCAAGTGAGTTGCTGCCCATCCAAAAATTTGGTGTTCCCAATATTCCAAGTCATATCCCATGCATCAAACTAATGAAGGAGGTTGAAAAGAAACAATTTGAGGTAAGTCCAAGTGATTTCATATGCAAAAGTTTGCCTAACATTGTTTCTTATCCTATGTTTCAAGGGGATGAAATTAATGCAACTCCAACCAAAGCCATTGAGTGCAAAGGTGAAAATTTTGTGGTTCCTACACCAAAGGAAGATACTTGGAGACTAAGTCCAACCACTGTAATTTATTTCTTCCTAACACCTAGATTTGATGTAGTTTTGCATGAAAATCTCAAACAATGTGTGTTTGCTAGTAATGTTATTTTGAAAAATGGTTTTCATGAAACTAGAATTAAGAGAAGGAAGTAAGCATGAAACTTTGACAAAATATGGTTTTAAAGCTTCTAATTCTTTGGTTTTGTCAAATCCTCTTTGGAATTGCTTGAGTTTCTCTAAAGAAAAATCTGTTTTGGTGTCTTTTGATTTTGATTTTTTTTGTTTTGCATCAATCTCAGATTATTTTGTTTTGCCTCAAGTTAAATCTACTTCTTTGGAATTTTGCATGCATAAATTGGTTCTTACATATGCATTAAATATTTCTTTGATTCACATTTATGTTCAGCCCATTTTTGTGCATCAATCTTTAATTTCCAGCAAGCATTTTTTTGTCATGACATATGCATTACACAAACTTTTGAGCCTTGATCTTTTTGCTTTATGTCCAAACCTGAAATATTTTATTTTGAGTGAAAATTCTGGTTTTAATTTCAGCCTTTTAAGGAGATCTGTTGAGTCCTTTGTTTTGTGTCACATCCCATTCACAAATTTCATGCATTGTTGTGCATATACATGCAAAAATAAGTTTGCTACTGAATTGGTTTCACTTAATCCTATCTACTCCAATCTTGTTTCATTTAAAATGATTAGGATTTTTGTGAAATTCATGCATCATAGTTTTGTTATTAGTTTAGGCCACATTGTGTTCAATTCTTGTTTATTTGAATAGCCTATGCAAACTATTGTCTTGACATGCATAACTTGTGTTTTTCATAACCATAACACTTGTGTGAGTTTAGGTCCTTTTGTTTTGAGTGCATATAGCATCTCTAAGGTAAATTCTTCCAATACTTTTCCTAGTTTTGGGAATAATGTTTTTGAGATGGTAAAGGCAATGAAAGTGATGGCTAGAGTTAGGATGAAAATTGTGCTAACTTTCAGATTTTTTAAGGCAATTGCTTCTAATTTTGTTTTTGAACCTGGAGGTATCAAAATTATCATTGCATTTGGATATTGGTTCAGGTTTTTTACAAGATTAAAGCTCCATACACAAGCATCCCATGCTATTGGTGCTTATGCGAAAGGTATGTGCTTATGTGTTAATCATTTCATTGTTATTGATTCAATTCCCTTTTCTAATGCAGGTTTTGATTCGAGGATGGATCCTTCTAAGGAGGGGGGAGCTGATACGATCAAAGAAGGCACAACCAAGGATGGCAAGGATCCATTGAAGATAGCTAGTGGACCATTGACAAGAAAGGAAGTTAAGGAGCTCACTAGTGCACTTCAAGCTTTTGTTTCAAGCTTTTTCATGGAGAATGGCCTTGGAATTTTTCAAGGAGCTGCTAGAACATGCAAGGAATCATATGGATATGATGCCCAAGTTTGGATGTTGACAGATTAGCGATGTTCTGGTAGAAAAATCGTATCTTGAGCTAAACAGATCGGAATTGAGTGATTATTGATTCATTGGAAAGCTAACATCTGGAGCTACAAATCATATGAAGATCATGAAATCCAGTTTGCACGTTAAGGAGGTCCAATTTAGCTTCAAAGTCGCGATTTATGAGTTATCGCTGGTTCAGAAGCAGTTGCAGTATTTTGGGCATATCTTTGGCTTTAGATGTTCGTTTTGTGTGGTTCAGGTGTCATTTCAAAGATAAGAAACAGATATAAAACTTTAATGCTTTGCATTTTGAGAAATCATGGCTGCATCAAGTTCGAATTTCAGCTTGAAGTTGAAGACACAAGCAGGAACCGCCTGAGAAGACTATTTTGGAGTTTTTATGGCCAATCTTATTTTGTAACGTATTTTATTTTAGTTTCCTATTTATTTAAATTATTTAGGATGTTTTTTAGTCCATGGAAATGATTTAGGTCACTTAGGATAATTGGAATTCACTGCACACCTTAAACATGTGTTAAAAGGGTGTAGGAATCCTAGTTTGACTAGGTTTTCTTGAGTCCTTTGTAAATAGGTTTCCTAGGTGACTTAGGCTACGAATTTTGCCCAAATTTTTACCCTAGTTTAGGCCTATATAAAGGCACATATTATGGTTGTAAAACAACAGCCTTGACATGAAATAATATTGCTACTTTGGAGAGAATTTCTCTTTGGTTCTTTGTGGACTACCTTGGTACACAAGTGTGCTTGTGTTCTTGGTGTTCTTATACTTCTCGTTTCTAGTCATAGGTTGATTAGGGGTGAGGGTCTTCAAACCCAGTCTCTTTGATGTCTTGTGGATCTTGAAAAATATTTTGGGCGTGTTTCATGGTCTTTATACCATCGGGGTTCGCATCACCTCTGTTGCTGAACAAGTCCTCAAATGGCAGTCAGAGAATATGGTGCATTAGAACGAGGTCCTCCATCGGATTGAGCAAAATGAAGTCAGGTTGGAACAAAAAATTGATCATATGGTAATTGATCCTCTAACTTAATGTCAACAAAGGATTAATTACATTCACCATGGGATTATGGGATTAATCTCCATACATGAGAATTTCTCGGCCAAGGAACAAGAAATTATTCACTTGAAGGAACAGCTCAAACACCTTAAAGACCAGTAATGGCCCAAGATCCCAGATTCATTTATTCCATCCTTCATGACATCCAATCCGTTTGCACCAACATATGGACCAGCTTATTCTACACTTGTTCCATATCCAAAAAATCACCCATTTGTCACACCTCTAGGCTTATGTCCACAAAGCAGACCTAGAAGACAGCGACAACACATTTCTCTAGAGCAAGCTGCTATGACTGCTTATTTTCAGCCCATTAGGCCCAGGACCATTATTCCTCTAGATCAAAACATGAAAGGCCCATTGACCACAGAATATGTTCAGACATAGGGAAGGCCTTCTAACTTTGCTGTCAGGATCTAGGAACCATCTCACGAAGCATCAGTGAATATCGACAGCAACAACTGCTTCAAATCCGGATGGAAAAATAAACTTGTTTTATGCCTCTACCAAGAGTTCATTGGTGAACCCTTTTCTATAATTGATGCAGCTAGAGAAGAGTTCTTCAAGATGAAGTGTTGCTCATATCTTAAAAAAGATTTTCAGAAGCACTACAAGAATATGTTGAAGAGATATCATTTGATTGGGACTAGATACGAAAATGATAATCACCTGAAGCAGGCCTACATCAACTCCATCCCAGAGACTATCGGCCAAGAAACGGTCATATTTATCCAAAACAGTGGATGATCTTTGAATGATTTCTCATTTGGCAAACTCCACTAGACTATCATGTCTTATCTTCAAAAGCTGTGCAACACACATTCCTTCTTCCAGGAATTCACCTAAGCCTAAGAACTCTTCAACAAAGCTTGTCGCCAACCAGAACTCTCTATCAAGTGCAAAGACAAGTCTACTTGCCACTGCACCCCAAGAAAAAAGCATCATAGATGAAAATTCTATTCTCCTGAAAAGCCTAGAAGATTCCAACAAAAGAAGAAAAGATTTTTCCGTTACAAGAATAACACTGGAAAATTCAAGTGATGCTTTATCTGCAGACAGCGAGGTCATTTTGCCAAAAATTGTTCTCAAAAGAATACCAAGTCCAAAAAGAAGATGCCCATACTATTTCTTAGGCCACTAGAGCTGACTTCTCCAACGATGACATGGAATCACTTTTTTCAGAGACTGATGAACAAACATTTACACTGTTTGCCATAGAGGCATATTCTTCTAACTCCGATGATGGATCAGAGCAGGCCTCCATCTACACCATGCAGATGATGAATCTCGAACCTTCTTTCTATGCTACTCAGCTGATCCCGCAAGCAAGGATTAACATCTTGATGGATAAATACGTAAAACTGATTCTGGGTATTGCCCTTTTTGATACTAGTGCTATAAACACCATTATCAATCCATGTTTCCTCTTTGCAAAGATGTGGAGACCCAGTAATGAACGATTCAAAGCAACTAATGAAGTTTTCCACGTTACTCAGATAAGTAAACCAATCAGAATCAGTTTCTCTCCAGCAATGTATGTTGTTACTTTTGTTTATGGTTTGGACCATGGTAGAGATATGATTCTTGGTTTTGATATTATCAAGACTCTTTCAGCTCAAAGTGGACTAAAAAGCATCTTCATATGAAGAAGTTGTTCCTTCCTTGGACTACAACTCCACAACTATACTAATGTGAGGGAAAAGTTCTCTCTGCAAATCAGATTCAATCAGAAAGTGACCCTATTTATGGTTCAGTCATGCAAATGCTCATCCAGCATGCTTGTGCTGAGTCCCATGCTGAATTTAAGAAGAAACATCCCCATCCACTTTGGAAGAATCTAAAATGCTTTATTGAAATTCCGTTTAGGAAAAGTGAGGATGTCAATTCTACTAAAGCTATCCGTTCGGGTATGACTCCAGAAGAAAAGAAAATGGTGATCCAGGAGCTATAGGAATTAAAGGCCCGAGGTTTCATTGAGCCCACAACCTTCTCATGGGCTTGTCAGGCTTTTTATGTCAACAAGCGCTCCAAAGAAAAGCGGAAAAAGCCCAAGCTTGTGATTGACTACAAGCCTTTAAATGAGTTCCTTGTGGATGCGAAGTTTCCCTTCCCTTGCCTTGCAAGAATACTCTCTTCACCAACTTGACAAATGCCAAGATCTTCTCCAAGTTTGATCTCAAATCAGGATTCTGGCAATTGCCAATTAATCCTCCGAACAAGTATAAAATAGCTTTCTGTATTCCAGACCATCATTATCAACGGACAGTTTTACCATTCGTTCTCAAGACGGCACCATCCCTGTTCCAAAAGGCGATGATCCAGATCTTTGAGCCAATTCTGCATTCAGCTCTTGTATATATTGACAACATTTTTTTGTTTTCCCCTTGTAGGGGTTCACACATACGTTTACTTCAACAGTTTACCCAGATTGTTAAAGATAATGGTGTTATGCTTTCCCAAAGTAAAATAGTGAATGGCCAAACAACTATTGAATTCCTCAGGGTAAAGATCAAAGACAGTAAATATCATCCTCAGCCACACATTGCCACTAAAATTATTGAGTTCTTGGATACTAATCTGACGAAGAAATAAGTTTAGAAGATTCTCGGCCATGTTAATTACATCCATGAATTCATCTCGAAACTGGCCACTATCCTCCACCCTTTACACATGTATCTTCACAAAGACGCACTGCCCTGGTTCTCACAGCAATATGCTATCCTCAAGCTTAAAGAAGTGGTGAAGAATTTGCCACCTCTTAAGATTATTTATAAAGGAAAAAGGATATTACAGACAGATGCCTCAAATGGATATTGGGGAGTGGTCCTACTTGAAGAACTGAATGGAAATTGACACGTGTGCTGTTATATTAGTGGAGAAGCCTAGTAGTCAGAAAAGCACCATCACTCTACTTTCAAGAAAATCCTTGCCGTCAAACGTGGAATCGAGAAATTCCAGTTTCATCTCATCGGTCATCATTTCATGGTAAAAATGGATATGTATACTTTCCCGCACATGGTTCAGTACAAGCAAAAGCAGTTGCCCCATGCATTATTGCTTCGCTGGCAGCAATGGTCTACCCGCTTCAGCTTCGCCATCAAGCATATAAAGGGTACCTCCAACACCCTTATAGATATCCTAAGCAGACCTGCAAAATCCTTCCTAAAATCACCCATACTTCCAAAACCAATGTTCTAAATGGCCTCCTCATCTTCTTCTTATCTCCTAGTTTTTTATTAGGAAAAAACCTACCCATTGATGTTGAACGGTATAAGCACCAATCATTCACATTGACCCAAAGTCACCGTGTATTTCATTATCATATTTCTCTTATTGAGAAATATGGTTTTGATGAATGCCCTATCAAACTTGTTGGGATTCATCCTGAATTCCCCTTTGCTCATCTCTTCTCTATCCCATATGTTTTTTATTTTCCACCTATTGCTCTTTGTTTCCTTTGGTATCATTATTCCATCCATACCATTGGAATTATCTTCAATATTCCTCAGCTTCACCAGCTTCTATCCCTCTCCCAAAACTTTCATCCTAATTTTCAATCTTTTGACCTTTTAACTTTTCTCTCTTGGTTTGACCTCACTTGTAAATAGATTGATAACCTCTACCAATCTTACAAAGACCTTAATCCCGCCATTCCTTTTTCTTGAAATAGCTATCAGCTAAATAATATCTCTCTATTAAACTCCTATCGGTTTTTTGGCGTTGGTCATGTTATTTACTTCTTTCATTGTCCTATGACCTTTTCTAAAACTTTTAATGGTTTAGGTTTTACTCCATCCTTTGTGTATAGCCATTACAAAAACCTTGACTTCAACCTTGCTCAGGTTCTATGGCAGCGCCTTGCTGATTATCGTGTCTTTCTCAAAAAAGCTTACTGATACAACCATAAGGTCTTCTCCATGGAAGTAGGGCCGCATAACTCCCCTAAATGGCCATCATACCTAGTGGACCACCAAGAAATGATCCATGAAGCCCTCCAACACTTTGATGATCTTCAGCATCTCCGTAGAGCTCGAGAAAATCGTGAAAGAGCAGAAAAGGCCCAGAGAACTCTTATTCTTATTACCTGTCCTGCTCTATCTTCATCATCCATTGAGATAAATTTCAAAAATCTTCTATTAACCTAGCCACAAAAAGAATTTATTATGCTAGATTGCAATTGTGAATTCATTTGCATTCACTAGAAGCAGCTTAATGGTCCTAGTCCAAGTGGTGAGCCAAATATGGATGACCCATACTTTTGGCGTGAAAGGCAAAACTCAGATATCTCAAACTACATCTCAGATGACCATCACGTGAATCTTCACGGATGAAGTTCTTCATAATTTCCATGAACCTTCCTAGTAGCTCAACTGTCCCTTTCTGCTAATAAAGTGTGCTAGTGTGTCTTTAATAATTTAGCTTTACTTTTGTAAAAGTAAATTCCGAGTTAGTGGTCTGTCACTACCGAATAAGCTTTTATAATTGCTATGTGACATCAGTGCTTAGCTCAGCTTATTTCTTTGTTTGCTTGGCCTCTTATCTATATAAGGAAGCCTCTTCTTTGTTTGTAACCATCCTTCAAAATATAGATTTCTTCCCCTAAATATGTCTTTATGCTCTCTCTAAACTTCTGGTACAGGGTGAGCCATAGGCCTTTAGTCTTTGAACTTTCATCCCACTTTTCTTCAAGTTTATAATCATTAAGCTTGAAGGCAAATGATGACTTTGGAGTTGCCACTCTGTGGATCCTCACTATAAGTCGTCCTTCACCTTCAGTCTTAATTGTTATAAACTACCGGCTTTGATCCATGGTGATATGTTTGGATAGTCCAATACTGTTTTTTAAAATCATATCAAGACAAGGTTTTAAGTGTAGTACGAGGCATTGTTAACAGCCAGACCTCTCAATTGGGATTTTTGATGAATTGCCCAATGGTCCATGTTACCGGGGCATGAGGTAGTTTCCAGCCAATATACTATGAATCAGCAGAACCGTAAAAAATGGATTCTAGAAATAAACATGAAATTTTAAATAGTGATACAATCCAAAAACATACAGAAACCCATAATCTCTAACCTTCTTCCAAATCACAATCAAGGCTTAGAGCAACCGGGTTTACAGGGGCATTCTCCAAGACATAACCACACCATTAAAACTCTTTTGAAGTTTTGAAAAAACCATTTTGAAAAACAATATTGGACTATCCAAGCATATTACCAGGGATCAAAGCTAGTAGTTTATAATAGTTAGGGCTGAAGGCGAAGGATGACTTATCAAAAGGATCCACAGAGTGGCAACTCTAAAATCATCATAAAGTTTAAGAGAAGCGGGATGGAAGTTGAACGAGTAAAGGCCCCTGCCTTACCCTGTACTAGAAGTTTAAAGAGAAAGTATAAACATATTTAAAGGAAGATAATCTGTATTTTGAAGGATGGTTACAAACTGAGAAGAGGCTTCCTTATAAAGATGGGAGGCCAAGCAAACAAAGAAAAAAACTGAGCTAAGCACTGACGTTACACAGTAATTATTAAGCTTATTTCGTAATGACAGACCACTAACTCATAATCTACTTTTACAAAAGTAAAGCTAAATTATTAAAGACACACTGGCACACTTTGTTGGCAGAAAAGGACAGCTGAGCTACTAGGAAGGTTCATGGAAATTATGGAGAATTTCATCCTTGAAGATTCACGTGATGGTAATTTGAGTTGTAGCTTGAGATATCTGAGTTTTGCCTTTCACGCCAAAAGTATAGGTCATCCATATCTGGCTCACCACTTGGACTAGGACCATTAAGCTGCTTCTAGTGAATGCAAGTGAATCCACAATCGCAATCCGGCGGCATGATATATTCTTCACATGGCTGGGTTAATGGAAGATCTTTGAAATTTGTCTTAGAGGATGAAGGAGACGTAGCAGGATAGATAATGAGATTGAGAGTTCTTTGGGCCTTTTCTGCTCTTTCACGATTTTCTTGAGCTCTACAGAGACGCTAAAGATCATCAAAGCGTTCAAGGGCTTCATAGATCATTTTTTGGTAGTCCACTGGGTATGATGGCCATTTAGGAGAGTCATGCGGCCATACTTCCATGGAGTAGAGTGTATGGTTGTACTGCTAAGCTTCTCTGAGAAAGACATGATAGTTAGCAGGGCGCTACCATGGAACCCGAGCAAGGTTGAAGTCAAGGTTTTTGTAATGGTTATACACAGGTGATGAAGTAAAACCTAAACCATTAAAAGTTATAGAAAAGGTTATAGGACGATGAAAGAAGTAAATAACATGACCAACTCCATAAAATCGAGAGGAGCTTAATGGAGATATATTTTTTAGCTGATAGTTAATACGAGAAAAAGGAATGGCAAGATTAAGGTCTTTCTATGACTGGTGGAGGTCATCAATCCACTTACAAATGAGGTTAAACCAATAGAGAAAAGTAAAAATGTTCGATGACTGAAAATTAGAATGAAAGTTTCGGGAGAAGGATAGAAGCTGGTGAAGTTAAGGAATATTGAAGATAATTCCAATGGTATGGATGGAACAGAGATACCAAAAGAAACAAAGAGCAACAGGTGGAAAACTAAAAACATCTGAGATAGAGAATAGATGAGCAAAGAGGAGTTTAGGTTGAACCCCAATAGGTTTAATAGGGCATTCATCGAAACCATATTTTTCAATAAGAAAAACATGATAATGAAAGACATGATGACGTTGGGTGAATGTGAATGGCTGATGCTCATACCGCTCAACATCAATGGGTAGGTTTTTTTCCTTATAAAAAATCGAGGGATAAGAAGAAGAGGATGAGACCATTCAGAACTTTGGTTTTGGAGGCTTGGGTGGTTTTAGGAAGGATTTGGTAGGTCTCCTTAGGATATCTGCAAGGGTGTTGGAGGTAGCCTTTATATGCTTGACGTCGAAGCTGAAGTGGGTAAACCATTGCTGCCAGCGAAGTAATAATGCATAGGGCAGCTGCTTTTGCTTGTTTTGAAGCATGCATGGGAAAACATACATATCCATTTCTACCGTGAAATGATAACTGATGAGATGAAACTAGAAGTTCTCGATTCCACGTTTGATGGCTAGAATTTCCTTGAAAGTATAGTAGTAGTGCTTTTCTGACTGGTTGAATTCTCCACTATTATAACAGCTCATGTGTCGATTTCTATTGAGTTCCTCAAGCAGGATCACTCCCTAATATTCATTTGAAGCATCCGTCTGTAATATCCTTTTTCCTTTGTCGGGAATCTTAAAAGGTGGCAAAATCTTCACCATTTCGTTAAGCTTGAGGATAGCCTGATGTTGCTGGGAGGACCAGGGCAGTGCATCTTTGAGAAGATACATGTATAAAGGGTGGAAGATAGTGGCCAACTTTGGGATGAATTCACGGATGTAATTAACAAGGCTGAAAATCTTCTGGACTTGTTTCTTCGTCATATTAGTACCCATGAACTCAGTAATTTTGGTGGCGACTTATGGCTGAGGATGATATTTACTGTCTTTGATCTCCACCCCAAGGAATTCAATAGTTGTTTAGCCAATCACCATTTTACTTTGGGAGAGCATAACACCATTATCTTTAACAATCTAGGCAAACTGTTGAAGTAAACGTAAGTGAACCTCTACAAAGGGAAAACAAAAGAATGTTGTCAATATATACAAGTGCCAAATGCAGAATTGGCTTGAAGATCTGGATCATCGCCTTTTGGAACAGAGATGGTGCAATCTTGAGACCAAATGGTAAAATCGTCCATTGATAATGATGGTCTGGAATACAAAAAGTTGTCTTATACTTGTCCGGAGGATTAATTAGCAATTGCCAGAATCTTGATTTGAGATCATACTTGGAGAAGATCTTGGCATTCATCAAGTTGGTGAAGAGAGTATTCTTGCGAGGCAAAGGAAACTTCACATCCGCAAGGAATTCATTTAAGGGCGTATAGTTAATGACAAGCATGGGCTTTTTTCGCTTTTTTTTAGAGTGCTTGTTGACATAAAAAGCTTGGCAAGCCCATGAGGAGGTTATGGCCTCAATGAGACCTTAGGCCTTTAATTCTTGTAGCTCCTAGATTGCCATTTTTTTCTCTTCCGTAGTCATACCCGAATGGAATTTTAATGAAGAATTTCAGATTCTTCTAAAGTGGATGGGGATGTTTCTTCTCAAATTCAGCATGGGACTTAGCACAAGAATGTTGAATGAGCATTTGCATGACTAAGCAATAAACAGGTTTTCTTTCTAACTGAATTTGATTTACAGAGAGAGTTTCTCCTACACATGAGTATAGCCATGGAGTTGTAGTCCAGGGAAGGAAAACCTTCTTCATATGAAGACCCTTATTAGTCCATTTTTTAGCTGAAAGAGTCTTGATATATCAAAACCAAGAATCATATCTCTACCATGGTCGAGACCATAAATAAAAGTAACAACGTACATTGCTGGAGAGAAACTGATTCTGATTGGTTTACTTATCTGAGTAACATGGACAACTCCATTGGCTGCTTTGAATCATTCATTGCAGGGTCTCCACATCTTTGCAAAGAGGAGAAATGGATTGATAATGGTGTTTATAGCACCAGTATCAAAAAAGGCAATAATCAGAATCAGTTTTACGTATTTATACATCAAGATGTTGATCCTTGCTTGTGGGATCAGCTGAGCAACAAAGAGAGAAAGTTGGAGATTCATCATCTGCATGGTGCAGATGGAGGCCTTCTCTGATCCATCATCAGAGTCAAAAGAATATGCCTCTATGGCAAACAATGCATATGTTTCTTCATCAGTCTCTAAAAAAAGTGATTCCATGTCATCATTGGAGAGGTCAGCTCCAGTGACCTAAGAAATAGTATGGGCCATCTTCTTTTTGGACTTGGTATTCTTTTGAGGACAATTTTTGGTGAAATGACCTCATTGTCTGTAGATAAAGCATCACTTGAATTTTCCAGTGTTTTTCTCACAACGTAAAAATCTTTTCTTCTTTCGTTGGAATCTTCTAGACTTTTCAGGAGAATAGAATTTTCATTTGTGATGCTTTTTTCTTGGGGTGTAGTGGCAAGTAGGCTTGTCTTTGCACTTGATAGAGAGTTCTAGTTGGTGACAAGCTTTGTCGAATAGTCATTGGGCTTGGGTAAATTCCTAGAAGAAGGAATGTGTGTTGCACAGCTTTTGAAGAGAGGACATGACAGTTTCGTGAAGTTTGCCAAATGAGAAATCATTCAAAGATCATCCACTATTTTGGATAAATCTAAGCATTTCTTGGTCAATAGTCTCTGGGATGGAGTTGATGTAGGCCTGCTTCAAGTGACTATCACTTTCGTATCCAGTGGCAATCAGATAATATCTCTTCAGCATATTCTCGTAGTGCTTCTCAAGATATTTTTTAAGATATGAGCAACACTTCATCTTGAAGAATTCTTCTTTAGCTGCATCAATTATAGAAGAGGGTTCACCAATGAACTCTTGGTAAAGGCGTAGAACAATTTCATTTGCCGTCGGGATTTGAAGCAGTTGTTGTTGTCGATATTAACTGATGCTTAACTACCAATGCTTCATAATGCCAATCATACCAAAAATTAAGGCGACAATGACCTTTTTATGAGTAGTTCATTCTTTCTGCAATTGTGTGAGATGCTAGGCATAAAAAACTAAAAATTTTGAATGCCATTGGGTCAGAGGTATACTGTCAAGAGACAACTTAACGGTAAGAGAAGAAGGATTCCAAGATGGTTCAATATGGACAAATGGAATATCTTCTTCCATCTGGACATAAGATTGGATCGGGGGTGGTCCTGGTGCAGGAGGGGGTGGTTGTGTGGTTGTTCCTGTGGCTGAGGCGGAGGAGCCTGTGGAGGTAGCTGTGTTAATTCAGCATCTGTAATAGCCAATTCAGCTAGTTGAGCTTGATGTTGGCTAGAAGTTCCTTGTGTCATATAGACTTGTAGATCAGAGGAGGAAGAGGATGACAAAGAGTCGTTGTCAAAATCTTCACTTACTGAGGAGGAACTAGTTTCCATATCTTGAATAGTAGCAAGAACAGTGCGATCTTTATGAACCAAATTAAGCTGTTGGTTGAAAAGCTGGGTAATTGATTATACTGGATAGTTTAAGCTTCGCGAGATGGTTCATGGATCCTGACAACAAGATTAGAAGGCCTTTGTTGTGTCTTTACATATTCTGTAGTGAATTGGCCTTTCATTTTTTGATTTGGAGGAATAATGGGCTTGGGCTGAATGGGCTTAGAATAAACAGTAATAGTTGCCTGCTTTAGAGAAATGGGTTGTGGCTGTCGTCTTGGTTTGCTTTGTGGAGATAAGCCTGGAGGTGTGACAAATAAATGATTCTTTGGATATGGAACAGGTGTAGAATAAGCTGGTCCATATGTTGGTGTAAACAGATTAGATGTTATGAAGGATGGAATAAATGGATCTGGGATCTTGGGTCGTTGTTGGTCTTGAAGGTGTTTGAGCTGTTCCTTCAAGTGAATAATTTCTTGTTCCTGGGCCAAGAAATTCTCCTGTCTGGAGATTAATCCTATAATCCTATGATGAAGATAATTAATCCTTTGTTGACATTGAGTTAGAGGATCAATTACCATATAATCATATTTGTGTTCCAACCTGACTTGATTTTGCTCAATCCAATGGAGGACTTTGTTCTAATGCACCGTATTCTCTGCCTACTAATTGAGGACTTGTTTAGCAGTAAAGGTGCCATGCCTGTGACCTTGTAAGTCAACTATAGTAGGTCATAGTACCTTCCAGGTGTGTTTGGTGGATGTAGATGTATCCTCAAAACAAAGAGGAGGAAAATCCTCTTGCTTGATTTCATATATGTTGACCGCTGTAGAAACCAAGGAAGGTTGCTCCTTTCTGATTTACTTAAGAGCCTACTTTTAGTAAGGATGTTATGCCATTTTGAGTTCAGAAGATGGAGGAGGAAGCTCAAATGGTTCAATTGTCTAGGATGAAGAGGTTTGTGAATGATCTTTCTGAGAATAGAGGATGAAATAGTCATATTTACAAGAGGGTTTACCAAGTAATCCAACTTCAGGATCACCATCTTCATAATGTTGTCAGAGTAGCTCCTGGGATGACTTCTTTCTGGATTTAGAAGATTTTGTCTTCTTCATCTTCTTGGTAGTTTCCTCATCATCATAAGGGGAGACATAACAGCCTGGACAATCACAAACCCCAAAGTATTTATAACCTTTGTCATCCTGGAACTCGTAGATTGGAGATCCATTAGAGTCAAAAGACTCAATAGGGACCTAAAGAGGTTCTTGGGGTTTTCAAATCATGGACAGAACTGCTGGTGTAAAGAAAACATTAGCTTCAGAAGATGATTCTTATTTTTGGAAGAATATCTCAGTTTTTCCTTCACCACGATCAAGGAATAGTGGTTTCTTATACTGAACTAGTTCTGTCTGTTGGTGGAGAGACTCATAGCTTATGATCCAAGAAGCATGGATGAGACGTTGAAGCTCTTCTTGAAGAATCTGTCTTGGAACATAAGTTTCATTTGGCATATGCATTGTATCAACAGAAAGATACAAAGCATCATTAGTCATATTTGGCATAGAAAAGTCCAGGGCATGATTTTGGATTCTATAGGCCATCTGATAATGGTGAGTGCTACCAAAGTAAAGGAGATTTGTTCTACTCCAGTAATCTGTAGTTGAATCTTTAGAGCTGATAGAAGATGTGGATCGTGAAGAGCCATATAGAAGTTGAGGAAAAACCTCATAAGAATGGTACCGACGTTGAGAGTTGTTTCAACTGTACCAATATAGGCATGCTTGTACTTCTTGTAGTGAGAATCAAGAAGAACTAGCCTTGCAGTGACAGGCAAGCTTTTTCTGCCATGGTATGTAAGGGCAAGTCAGACAACTCCAAAATAAAGATGTGTATATCCTTTTACTATTCATTGGCGAGGAAAATAAGGAGGAATTTCCAATGTGACATATTGCTCGTTAGGAGTAGCTAGAAGAGCATGTTGATCAAACTTTATGGCTTGAACAAACTCTTGGGATGAAACTATCACTTTAATCCCCATTTTTTTTTGCTACCACCGGAGAAGCCCTAAACTTTGCCGCTTTGTCATTGCGGCCCCTAGTGTTTCCTCACTGTCCTCTAGCCCAGATAACATCGTCAACCGCCGTCTCCTCCGCTTCATCAATTACAAGGTCCTTCCCAAATCCGTTCCCCATAACTTTGTCTCGTCCTCCGACACTAGCTTCAAGCCCTCCCACAATCTCTGATTTCGTTTATTTTCTCCCTTCTCTATTGCTGCCTGTCTCCACCAGCAGTCTAAAACTGGTTGGATTGATGGGGATTCAACCTTTCTTCAATAGGGAGGAGTGAAAAATAGCAGAGTGGGAACTAGTTGGGTCGGTGTGAATGCGAAAAAGATGATGGTGATGTTGTCAAGTATGACCCAATGCTGAACCACAACTAAATAAGTTCATCGTCAAACTCTTGTTCAGTCCTTGAGTTTTTTGTTTTTTTTTTTTCATCTAAGTCACTAACTATTTTCTATTTTTGTAGGACAAGCCTACATCAGCGACCACACAAGGTTTCAAAGTCACTTCATCAACCACACCACTTTTTCTTCCATCCTTTTAATGACTTTTGTGGACAGAAGAAAGAAATAACAACAATTAAATAATCTGAAGATGATTGATAAAATACTTGGTAGTTTTAAAATGATTAAGTAACATAAAATATAAGTTAGAGACGACAAACAGAGTTTACCAGAAACAAAATTTGGAAATGTTTCCAAACTCGCGCATTAGGACAAAGAGAGTGTGCTTTTTGTATTCTAGAGTGCGAATTTATTATGTTCTCACACTTAAAGCACAAATTTGCGTGAGGAGCTTCAAATGGCAACCCAACTGCCGCTTTCATTCCTCTGATTACAAAAAAAACTGCCACTTTCGTGTAACTTAGATAGAGGCCACTGTAATGCACACCTAATTTACACTTGCACGATAAATTCTAAAAAACAAACTATGTACACTGTTCAATTAACGGTGAAGAAAAATTTGGGCCAAATAATTTTGGCCAAAATCATTTTTATTCCCTCGAATTATATTGACTCGGGCATTTTTAACCCTGAATTTTGGTGTGATGCAACTTAGTCCTCAACTAAAATGTGAAGCACTTTATCCCTTTAACTCTGTTAGATTTCTAATGGTTTAGTGGCATGATTGTAACTTGAAGCACTTAATAAGAAGTAAAATCAAACTTATTAGAAGTTTCAAAATTATAAATTAAAAATAATTTTAAAGAAGCTTGGAAAAAAAATTTCACACAAAAAAAAATAAATAAGTACATTCTTTTCAAGTAAAATAATTAATTCCAAAAAATATAATCAATTATAAAATCATTTGTAACTTCTTTTTTTGGAATCAATTCCATTTAAAACTGGTACCTATTTAACTAATAATCAGTACTTCAATAAATTTTATCAGGGTAATTATTTTTTTGTGAAACATTTTAATAAAAAGAAGACATTTGAAAATGCAGTATTTTTTATTTTTTCTAAATGGAAAATTTAAGTAAAATAGAAATTAAATAGGAATTTTTTAAAAAGGAAATTAAGGATCAGAAAAAAGAAAAGAAAGACAGAAGCACCGTCGTCTTCACTGTCGCTGGACAAGACTGTATTCTATTCGCCATCACATGGATCTGCCCTCGTCTTCTTCATCACTGGACAAGACCGTCACCCGCAACGCCCTTGTCACTCTGAACGAATCGCCATCACATGGATCCACCTTCATCTTCCCTGTCGCTGGACAAGACCAGCGTCCTCGATGCCCCATCAATGCCCCCAGCTTCAAAACAGAGGAACTCTTTCCCTCTAGAGTCACCAGTTGCCTCCTCGTCAACCATAAGTGCATCTAGCATTTCATGGCTGTGCAGGGCGGAGTCTCCGCCTTCATCGCCGAGGCCCTCACCAACATGGATGCTTACATGACCTCTAGCTTGGCGATCTGTTTTTTGACCTCAGCCACCTGATTTTCGAGCATAGCAACCTGATTTTCGATGTTGCACTCTATAACATTTTAAACAGGCCTGAAAAGTTCGGTTGTGGAAAATCAGGAGGAATCGGGGAGGTTAAAGGAGCTTGTGGAGGGGGACGGTGGAGTGGAAGTGGTTTTGGGAGTCAAAGCTGTAGTGCGGGGAAGGAGTATTGATGACACGGAGGGGGACTAGAGGCCTTATGATTGGTGGCAGTAACGGTGAGGTTGCAGTGATGGAGGAGGAATTGTGGCGGCGCTTAGATTTCTAAATGCTAAAGTATAGGGTATAAAAGAGAGAAACTAAGAAGATAACTAACCAGACACCTAGTTTTAGCTTTTTTATGGGTAAGTCAATTAACATATTGGACGGTCAAAGTGGCAAAGTAAGTGCTCAACGGTTTATAGTCAGGGGGACTGAGTTGCACCACGTCAAAATTTAAAGACTCTTTTCCAGCTAGTTGATATAATTTGAGGGAGTAAAAGTGATTTTGGCCAATAATTTAGGACTAAAAATTAAGAGAAATGGGCAAATTTCAAAGAGGTTTCTTAATGCTAAAACTTCTCTTTACTGGAAACTGTTGTTGCTCAACCCCTCAATTTGCACATTTATATAAGAGAATAGACGCTGCAACACACACGGGCCAAGAAACCTCTTATATTCTAGATGATGTCCAGAGACATCTTCGCTGGAAGACATGGTGGTTTCTGGAGGGACTTCCTGAAGAGGAGAACGCCCGGAGTGTAGGTTTCCCAGGGGGAGGTACCTGAAAAGCTCAAAGGAAAAGGTTAGGAGGTCCCCGGGGTGTTTTTCCGGGGAGGAACCTCCGACGCCCAAGTCAGTTTTCGGAGAGGTGAAGGGAAAAGAACACTCAAAGGTTCAGTGGTCTTGCCTGTTTGTATTTTCTCAGCTTACTGACTAATAACGGTCAACCAACCAACCGTTTGCAAGGAGCTGCTCCTTGGTATTTATAGGAGTATCTGGCCCGTTCAGATCATGACACGTGTACGGTCAGATGTTCCTGAATTTCTGGGCGTAGGGGGCGAGTAGCGGGTGGCAGGCCCCTTAAGCCTTGAGCCGAGACGGGCAATGATGTGACTTTGATGGCGTCGGCGTGTTAGGGCGCCGTTTGAGACGACTTGTGTTGTCTGTGGGCGACATGTCAGAGGCTTCCTTAAATGCTCCTGCCGTACTCCCGAGGTCCCTGTGCGAGGTCGTCCTCTGGTACGGATGGTGCCTCTTCGGGAAACATGCCCTCAGTTCGGGGGTTCCCAGCTTCAGGGAGTTTTGCCTTCGGGGAGATCATGTTCGGCTCGCAATAGCTGGTGCCTCTTTTCTGAAGGCGATCTGTTTATAACCTCGGGGGGCTAGCGGTATCCTCAAGTTTCCTGGCGTGCCGGGCTCGGAGCTCTTCGGCTATCTCCCGAGGTGTATGATCCCACCTTTTCTCGGGTAGCGCCAGTTTCTTCTAGCCATTCTTGTGGCAGGGAGTTCGGCCAGATAGAGGCGATAGCCTTTGGCTATCACATGCCCCCCCCTTTGGAAAGCCGAAGTGAAGACTTCGGTTTTGCATCTCTTTCCAAGGTTGTTCTGTGGGAGTCTATAGAGAGTAACACCTGTGTCGAAGGTACACCTCTTGCCCAAAGGTATGGGCTGCTCGGTCTTGGCCTGTTTTTTTTGGTGTCTCCGAGGCAAAGCCTCTGCCGAAGATACACCTCTTGCCCGAAGGTACGGGCTGTTTGGCCATAGTCCGTCTTTTGGTGTCTTCGAGGCAACCTGCTTCTTTGCTTTTGCAGGTCTGTGCAGCGTCGCGTCTGATGGCCAAGCGTGTGAGTCTGAGCGACGCGTCCCAGTTTTTTAGGGATGTCAGAAGACGTGTCCCCTATTTTGGCGCGGCGGTTGACACGTGGCACACTGTCATTGGAGGAGAGTCGCGTCGGTTGCAGGGAGCGCGTCTTTTCAGGCGCAGAGAGTAGTTATGGCAACGGTTCGCCTTGAAAGGGCATTTATGATGACATTTCGGTTACCCACCCTCGGCCTATAAATAGGCCTTTCCATCATAAGTCCCTTTTGCTTTTGCTATTGCCCCTTTCTCTGCTTTCCTCTGTTTTTGCGCTTTCCCTTGTTATCTGCGGCGGAGCTGTCTTAACAGGGCTTTTTTCCGGCAACCTTTCACGACGGCGACCTCAGATTTGGGCAAATATTTTGGTGGGTTTTCGTTTTCCAGAGTGTTTTGATCCCTCTGTTCTTTCGAGTTTTTTTCGGAAACTGTTTTCTTGCCTTTTCCGAACTCGTTTTTCTGTCCAAAATAGCTGGCAGCCTCTTTTATCCCATCCTTGTTGCACTACCCCTAAAAAATTAGAGAGGTGGAAGAAGAAGTTCTTTCTTCCTTCTTATGCCACTACCCGGCTGCCACGACCTGACCACTATGCTTTTTCAAACCATAGAATCGAGGTTACCGTTTTCCGGGCCCAGCTGAAGGCCGGACTTCAGTATCCTCCCCCGAAGATGGTTTGCGAGTTCTGCCAATTTCATGACATTGCTGTGAACCAGCTTCCCCCGAACTCGTACTGCTATTTTAACGCCTTCCTCTGTATGTGTGGCGTCTTCGGGATAAAACCCCATTTTATAATCTTCATGCAGTACTACAAGCTCTTCGTTGTCCCAAAGGGTGGCATCTATTTTATGCTACCTCGGGGATCCGGGAGCAAAAAATTCTTGTTCACCTTCGCCACCAAGGACAGCTGGCGGGGGTGGCAATAGAAATTCTTCTTCCTGCAGATGGAGGAGGCCTGGTCGTATGTTCCGACCAAATGGGCTCAGGGAAAGCTAGATGTGGACATTGTTGATCCGAGGTTGTTGCTCACTCCAGAGTTGGCTTCCACTTTCGCGAACTTCGACGGCCGCATTCGCTCCGTCTCTGACTGGGCTCCCGAGGTCGCTCCGCGCTCTCTGTACCCCTTCCCCATTAACTGGAGGTTGATGACCGAAGAGGTCCTCCGGGAGTTAAAGGTGGTTAAGGAGCACGAGACCGATCTCGAGATGCCAGCTCCTGCCATCGCCGGGAAGGATTCCTGGTTGGTGCAGCTCCTTCGGGAGGAAATCTCTTTCGAAACGCTTGTCGAAAGTGAGTTGTCTTCTACTCCCTTGTTGTTTTTCCCTCGGACTTACGCTGATGTCTTTTTTCTTTTTCAGAAATGGGCGATGGGACTGCTGCATTTTACAAGTCCCTTTTCTCCGGCCAGGTGGAGAAGGGCAATCAGACAAAGAAGGCGGCTTCCCGAAGATGGAAGTCTACTGGCGCGGGGCCTTCGGGGAAACGGGCAAAGAAAGCTGCCCAGGTTCCTCTGGAGGAAATTTCCGAGGAGGCTGATGAGGAGCCTGGGGCGGCCGAGATTCCGCCGACCGAGGCTTCTGCTGAGGTCCCTGCCGCTACCGAGGTCCCTTCCGCCGACGTCCCTCCCCAGGGCCCTTCTGCGCCGTAGGCCCTTCTAGAGGCCGTGGTAGAGGCTCCTTCTGCCGAGGAGCGGCGCAGGAAGAAAGGCAAGGGGATTTCGACCGAGGAGTCTCAGGACTCCGAGGATGTCGTGGTCGAAGTGCCGCCAGGTTTGTTGTTTTCAGAACAAGTATGGCTCTTTTGTTTTTCTGAAATTTCCTTTATCTCTGACCTGCTTCTCTTTTTCGCCATGCAGAGGAGTTGCTTACCCCGAACTGGGTGGCCGAACACGCGAAAAAGAGGGCCCTTCGCGACGCCAAAGTTTCGCAAGGGAAAATACCAAAAGAGCCTTTCTGGACATTCACGGAGGACATGACCTTGTACTCCGAAGACTGTCCTGAAATGGCGAAACAGATTTCGAAGGGGGTGCTTACAGAGACTTCCTTCAAGGCTATTGCGGCGGCCCATCCGGGCGATAACACTCTTGCCGCGAAAGTCACCGAGCATGCTGCTCAGGTATGCTCTTCACGCCTTTTTTTCCCTTCAATTTTTCCTAAGTGCTTGGCTCTTACTGATCTTACGTTCATCTGTTTGCAGCTGTTGGGGTATGCCGGTTTCCTCCGAGTTCGGGTGGCCAGGGAGGCGGCGTTCCGAGCTTCGACCTTAAAGGCCTTAAAGGAGTCGAAAGTCACGTGCTCGGAATTGACCGCCAAGAACCAGCAGCTGGCAGATGCTGCGAAGAAAGAAGTTGCTGCCCTTCGGGAGGAGTTCCGGAAGGAAAAGGAAGAGCTTGAGAAGGACTCATCCCGGAAGATTGCTGACCTCGGCGATCAGCTGGCGGGGATGCTTGCTGCCAACCAAGACCTCCTCAAAAGGAGAAGTCAGATTCTGACGGCTCTTCTGGCGAAGGCGGAGGCCGAGAAAGCCGCACTTCAAGCCGAGGTCGATTCTTCGAAGAAGGGGAAGGATGAGTCGAAGAAAAAGAAGGTGAAGGCGTTAAGGAAAAAGGTTGAAGACCTGGAGAAGGAGCTTAATGATCTTGGGGTCGAGAAGAGGAAATCCGACGAGATGACCAAAGTTGGTTTTCAAGACGGGTTTTGTCTCGTTCGTCATCAAGTTCTTCTGAGGTTTCCAGATCTCGACCTTTCTTTCCTGGAGGCCCTAAATATTCCTGAGGGACCTCGGTGGTCTTGGTCCAAGCTCGAGCACTTGAACCTGCCTCAGACTCTTCCGGCGCCGGTGGTGGTGGAAAAGGATGCAGGGGCTAGTGGCTCCCGGGACGCCGAGAATCCCTAATTTATCTCAGGCCCCTTCTGCCTTCTTTTTCTTCTTCCTTGTACTCTTTCTTTCTTGGTAGTCCTTCTTCTTTGTAAACCGATCTCGTTTGTTAATAAAGACTTTTTTCTTTCTTGTAAGAAATTTTGGCTAAGTCTTTTTTGTGAGATTGTTCATTCCTTTTTGCCCCGAACGCATTTGCTCAAGAGACTTCGGAAGATTAGATCGGTTCTCTGTGAGCCTTTGTATTTAGAATTCTCGCAAGGTTTTACATTTCCTATTGTCCCGAACATGGTTTTCGAAGGACTTCGGAAAATCACTTATTCCGGCGACCATCTTCGCGAAATTTTTATTTCTTATTGTCCCGAACATGTTCGCTCGAGGGACTTCAGGAAATCACACCCATGCTTATTCTGGCGACCATCTTCGCGGAATTTTAGTATATCTTTTGTTCAAGAATCTTTCTTTCAGAAGCCCGTGTAGCTAGAAAATTTTTCTAACTTTGTACAATGTAAACCCTTTCGTCAAGATTCTAAGCATAGAACTTTTTCAAGGCATCTGAATGCCAAGTGTTTTTTAATTCCACGCCTTCGGCGTCACCGAGCTTGTACACCCCTCTTCGTACTTCGGCAAGAACCAGATAAGGTCCCTCCCAATTCGCGCGAAGTACGCCGTGTGATGGCCTCCGGGGTGCGAATTCCGCCTTTCGGAGAACGAGATCACCCTTTTTTATTCCTTTTGGCCTAGCTCGCAAGTTTATAGCGGCGGCCACTCTTTGCTGGAAAGCTTTCCTTCTTAGTTCCGCTATTTCTCTATGTTCGCCGACGAGGTCGAGCTTGGTTCTTAGGCCGAGGTCATTTCCACTTTCATCAAATACCTGCACTCGTATTGATGGTTGCACTACCTCTATTGGGATTATGGCCTCTGTACCGAAGACGAGCGAGAAAGGAGTTTCCCCTGTAGCCCTTCGGGGCGTTGTTCGGTAGCTCCATAGTACGCTTTGGAGTTCTCCTGGCCATTTCCCTTTTGCCTCCCCCAGTCTCTTTTTCAGACCATCTTTTATGGTCCTGTTAGATACTTCCACCTGCCCATTGCTTTGGGGGTGAGCTACCGGGGCGAAGTGCATCTTTGTTCCGAGGTCGCTGATAAACTCTTGGAACCCTTTGTCTATGAACTGGGATCCGTTATCAGCCACTAGTACCCTCGGTATGCCGAATCTGCATACTATGTTTTTCCACACGAACTTGCGCACTTCTCTTGCCGAGATAGTCGTCAAAGGTTCTGCCTCGACCCATTTAGAGAAATAGTCTACTGCGACTACGCAGAACTTCACGCCCCCAGGCGCTGTCGGGAGCGGCCCGATAAGGTCTATGCCCCAAACTGCGAAGGGCCAGGGATAGTTTGCCGAAGTCACCAGCTCCGAGGGTGTTCTCTGGATTTTTGCATGTCTTTGGCAATTACCACATTTCTGGACGAACCGCCTAGCGTCTTTCCTCAGGGTAGGCCAAAAGTATCCTTGGCGAAGTATCACCGCTGCCAGGGCGTCGGTTCCGATGTGCGAACCACAAGCGCCTTCGTGAACTTCTTGGAGGATTATTTCAATATCCTCTTCGCCAACACACCTCTGTAGCGGATTTGCATATCCCTGCCGATATAGCTCTTCTCCAATCAGAAAGAAACGACCGGAGCGTCTCCGCACTTTTGCTGCTTCATTGGGGTCTTCGGGGAGCGTATTGGTTTCGAGATATGTTTTTATTGGGTCTTTCCAGCTTCTTCCCGAAGTCACTATGCTCAGCACTGTAATGCTCGGCTGGCTTAGCACCTCGGTATATGCTTTTGATTTTGCCAATTCATCTGCCTCAGCGTTACATCTGCGAGGCACGTTCTCGATTCGCACGGTGTCGAATTCCTGAATAAGCTTCGTCACTAATTCATGGTATTTTGCCAGTGTTGGATCCTTCGCCCCGTAGTGTGGCGGAACAGGGCCCCAGTGCCCTGAATTGCTAACACTGGTAGGCTCTAGGGAACTATGATCCCACTTAAGTTACAATTGGCTAGTTATTACTTGTAAAATACTTTAAATCATTTATGTGCAACTAGTTTCTTAGCCTACCCTGCATAAGAAATATGCATGTGTTGTCCTGGCTATGCAATAACAATTAAGTTAAACTTTCATTGAAAACAGTGCCGTGGCAAGTAACGAAAACATAATTCAAATAAGCCAAGACATAAATCTTTAGTTGCTTTAACTCCAAGTAACAACTGCGTGCATACATTTCCAACTTATATGCACCCAAAAGTAACTATAGTGTTATACACACCAATGGTCACTAGTATAGGCAATCTATGTATGAAATTACCATACATACCAAAAGAAGTATCTTATGACTACTAACTACTAAGATCCGTCCTTAGCTCTTCACCCAAGCAAGTAAGCTTCAAGTGATGAGCTACACTTTCCTTGTACTCACTTAGCCTCAATTGTAAGGCAAACACTTTGGTCAGTACTTACTTATGCCATAAGTAACTTAGAAAACATGAAGTTTCCTACTTAGAGAATACCTTTGAAACAAGAGAACTTAGCTTTAACAGTGCCCCTTACCAACTGTTAAGCCCAAACAAAACTGCTTAAACCTGCACAACACTTAAGGGGTGAGTACTCCAAAGTACTCAGTAAGGGATTAGTACCTGCAGGGAAAAGCAATGCATGCATACAAAGCACAACAAGCATATAAATAGACAGCATACAAAACAAAACAAGCAATCAACAAGATAACCAGAAGCAAGAAAATAAACAACAAACAATGCAAGTGATGGATGGATGGATGGATGAATGAGTTATGCACATGCAAATGCACTTAGGACTTCCTTACACCCGTAGGTGCTGGACTTGTCGTGAGCTCTTACGACTGGGGTACTTGGATACTGGCCCTCGTATCCTATGCTAGCACTTAACTACTAACCCCTTGAAGTCCTCTTACGGGCACCTTAGAGTAAGACCTTGCTTACTCAACCTTACCCGCCTTGACGAGCTACTTAGAGTAAGTTTCCACTTACTCACTCCTTACCCGTCTCTTCCCTTAACTTATTGTGCAGAGTAGCTACCTTATGTGGTTCAACTTACCAAGCTTTTGAAGCTTAGCTTAGGGCCCCTTAGTGGCTTACTTACCAAACTATAAAGTTTGGTTGGGATTCTCTTAGGTTTCCTTTTCATTGACCATAGGTTTATGACATTCTACTCGGCCAACGAAGAGTCTGAAACCCGACTTAATCCCCTTAGTGCTCACTTGAGAACTGAAGCACTTTAACTTCCTTAGCCACCACTACTTACCCTTCCTTAACCACACCACTTAGCTACTACCTATATAATGCATAATTCCCGACTTAGGAACGAGTTCTAGACCCAACCGAGGCTACGGAACATCTTAACTTAGCCTAGGGATGGAAACCGAGAGTTTGAGACACTCTTAGGATGCCCGGAGCTTAAGGGCAAAATGCCTTGGCGGCGCCATTGGTGACGCGTCGCCACAGGCATCAGTGTTCGGAAAACTTTCGCATTTCTCGGCGACGCGTCACCAATATGGCGTCGACACTGGCGACGCGTCACCAATATGGCGTCGACACTGGCGACGCGTCGCCAACGCTTTCCAGCATTGCGCGACAGCGTGCAACCTTGCACGAAAACTGCTCAAACTTTCTCATCCCAAACTCAAATCACTTGGGTCTTGTTTCTAACTCATTACCACACAAAAGACTACATTTCTATGCATTATTTGAGCTTAATTAACTTGAATCCCTTACCCTTAACCAACTTGAAAGCAAGCACAAGCTATGAGCTCCTCCAAGCTCCAATGAGTTCCCTTGAGTTCCAAGCTTGAAATCAAACAAATTGGACACCAATAGCACGAAATTAAGACCATTTCTAACCATTTAACAACCTTAAAACTAACCCATAAGGATCAAATACGTTTACCTTTGGGTTTGAACCAAAAACTTGCAAAAACAACTCCAAATGCACCAATTTCATCAAAAACGAGCTAATGGCATGTTGGGATAGCTTCGGGACCTTCGAATTGCACATAAACTTGAGTGATTTGGGAGCTTTGGGGGTAGAAAGCAAGGGAGGAAGGTGAGCTACGAATTTAAGGCAAATGGGGGAGATGATGAATAGTGTCATCTCCTCCATTTATAACAACTTAGCCCAACTTCTTCCTCTTGACACTTTGGCCTTCAAACTTTATTTTGATACACTTAGGCCACTTAAACACTCCCATTTCTATCACTCCTTGGTCCCAAATAAAATTTATTCTTACCCAAACACACTTCCCTTAAGTCACCTAAGCCATTATAAAACATAATAGCTTAAATTCTTACTTAGTGCATTTTCACCCTTAACTTAAGCTTTTGGTTCAAATGGCTATAAATACCTATGGTCTTAACTTAACTAGCTCAAAACACTTGCATAGACCTAATTTTTCCAAAATTATGGTCATGCCACTGACTTGGGCCAAAATTACCATTTTGCCCCTTTTTGCCCCTTAGGTGCCAATTACCCTTTGGAACTCAATCTAACCTTAACTAGCTTGTTTTCCTTGCTTAATAACACTTATTTGAGGGAAAAATACTTGGGATTCACTTACCTCGACATTTTATGTAGAGGAAATACTAGGAGAGCCTTTACACGTAGTCCCCTGCTGTTTGGCGAACTACTAGCTGGGAATCGCTATGGGCTTTCAAGTTTCTGACACCAATTTTTCTGGCCAGGCGTAAACCTGCTATGAGGGCTTCATATTCAGCCATATTGTTGGTGACGTTGAAGCTGAATTTAATGGCCTTCATTACTTCCAGGCCTTCGGGGCCTCTGATGATTACCCCTGCTCATTGGTGCTCGGCGCCCGAGGCACCATCAACGTACAAGGCCCATTCTGGCTCATTTTCGTCGGGACTTGGGTGGCTGTCCTCGGTAATGGGGACTTCGGCAATGAAATCTGCCAAGGCTTGAGCTTTTATGGCTTTCCGAGGTTCATAAGTGATGTCGTGTTCGCCAAGCTCTATGCACCATTTGGAGAGCCTTCTTGAATGGTCAACCTTCTTCATGACGTCCCGTAGGGGTAAACTACTTCGGACGATGATGGGGTGAGCCTGAAAATATGGCCGTAGCCTTCTTCCTGCCAAGACCAAGGCATATATAGCTTTTTGTAACAAAGGGTACCTGATTTCGGCGCCATGCAGGGACTTGCTCACATAGTAGACTGGCCACTGCTTCGCCCCTTCCTCCTTCACAAGGACTGAGCTTACTGCTTTTTCTGTGACGGTGAGGTACAACACAAGTGGTTCTCCTTCGCGGGGCTGTCGCAAAGTGGGCAGTTGAGCCAAGTAGATTTTGAGTTCTTCCCAAGCTTTTTGGCAGTCCTCGTTCCAAGGATGATCATTACTCCCGAGGTCGTCCTCCCTTTGTGCTGCCTTAGTGAGGACTTTGAAGAATGCTCTACACCGGTCTTCATATCTGGAAATAAATCTGCTAAGGGAGGTTATTCTTCCAGTGAGCCTCTGTACATCTTTTACTGTGACAGGAGTTCGGAATTCCAACATAGCCTTAATTTTTTCTGGGTTAGCATCAATGCTTCTTTCTGATACCATATACCCAAGGAACTTTCCCGAAGTCACCCCGAAGGTGCATTTCTTGGGGTTAAGGCGAATTCCGAAAGTCCTGAGCTGGTGAAAAGTCTCCCTTAGGTCTGTGACATGGTCAACGGGCAGCTTGCTTTTGACTATCATGTCATCTACGTAGACTTCCATGTTCCTCCCTATTTGGTCATTAAAGACCTTGCTCATCAACCTCTGGTAGGTGGCTCCTGCGTTTTTGAGTCCAAAGGGCATCCTGGTGTAACAATACGTCCCCCCCTCGGTGATAAAGGCTGTTTTTTCTTCATCTTTGGGGTCCATCTTTATTTGATGGTAGCCGCTGAAGGCGTCTAGGAAACTTAGGAGCCCGTACTCGGCAGTTGAATCTACCAGTTGATCTATTGGTGGGAGAGGATATGAATCTTTTGGGCAAGCATCGTTCAGGTTTCTGAAGTCGATGCACATCCGAAGTTTGTTGCTTCCTTCTTTTGTGGCGATCACCACATTGCTTAGCCATTCGGGGTACTTGACCTCCCTGATTACTTCTGCCTCCAATAAACGTTGAACTTCAGTTTTGACGAAGTCATTTTTATGGGCTGAAATGCCTCGTTTCTTTTGCCGGACAGGTTTTGCTTCCGGACTTACTTTGAGGCTATGCTGTATTACGCACGGGTTTACCCCCGGCATGTCTTTCGGCGAGTAGGCGAACAGATCTTTATTCATCACCAGAAAGGATACAAGTTTTTCCTTATCTCCTTCGGACAAGTTTTTCCCTATTCGGGTACTTCGTCCTGGGATAAGTTCCACTTCTTCCATTTCTACGTTGCCAGAATCTTCTTCCTCGCCATTTTTTGACTTTGAAGCCCCGGCTTCTACAGCTTGTGTGGATTTGTTTGCTGGAGCTTTTCGGGCTTTGACGAAGACCTTTCTTACTTCGCCCTGATCTATGAAGATTTCTGCGTCTCCTTCCTTGGTGGCGAAAGTGGCAGTTAAATATCTTACGTCAGGGCGAATGTGCAGATTTCCCTACGTCTGCCTTCCAAGGATGGCGTTGTATGATGAGGGGACATTCATGACGATGAACCTCGCCATTGTTGAGGCAAACAACTCCGCTGGTCCTTTGACCGAAGTCCCTCTCATCATTAGCGGAAGGTCGATATATCCGAGGACGGGTAACTCGGACGGTCCTACCCCGAAGGTAGGTGAAGTGACAGGCTTGAGATCGCTGATGGATATGCCCAGGCTCGGCAGCAGTTGTGAAAATAGGACGTCAGCATTCGATCCGTCATCAAGTAGTACCCTTTTGACGTCCCAGTTTCCAATTCTCGCCATGATCAGGAGCGGGTCGTCGTGAGGAAAGACGACTGTGGAACCATCTTTCCGGGATAGCTTTTTCGCCGGACTTTGATAGTCCATCACGGCTATTTCCCTGGCCTTCCTTTTCCTTTCCGAGGATGGGAGCCCCGTTGTGATTGTTTGTATGACTCCCGCAGGGGGTGGAGGGCGTCTTTTCGGACTTCGGTTTCTCCGCCTGTCAGAGTCGTAGTCCTCATCTTCTATCTTTCCTTCCTCCTCTTTCCTCCCCTTCGGGGAAGGCAGGCGTAGGTACCGCCGAAGTTGGCCCTGCTTTATCAGCGATTCAATATACTTCTTTAGCTGGAAGCAGTCCTCGGTGTCGTGGCCATGATCGTGATGGAATTGGCAGAACTCCTTCATGTTCTTTCTATTTTCCGCAGTCATGGCCCTTGGCCTCTGGACTTGTGCTCCCTGCCTTTCCAGAGTCATGAGGATGTTGGTCCTCGTGGTATTCAGCGCTAAGAAGTTCTGGGGTTTCCTCCCTCGCGCTCTCCGAGGTCGGGGTGGCTGGCTGGTCGGATTACGTGCCTGCTGGCTGGACCCCTCGCCGTGGGTGTGCTCGGGCCTGGGTCCGCCCATTCTTAGTTCTTCGGCCATCATGTGCTGTTCGGCCCGTCGGTAAAATTTGCCCAGTGTGTTTGGAGGGTCCTTGGAGAATTCATAGAAGAGTTGAGAATCCCTCCGAAGACCCCTTATCATGGCGAGGATGCGTATCTCGGGCCGAAAGTCTGGGACGCTTAAGGCCTCTCTGTTGAACCTCTCGACATAATCGCATATAGTTTCTCCATTTCTTTGCGCTATGTCAAACATTTGAACAGGCATCTTCGCCGTCAGGCGACTCCCGATGAATTGTTGGGTGAAGGCTGTTGATAACTCCTGGAACTCTCCAATGATTCCTGGAGCCAAGGAGTTGTACCACGCGGTTGCTGGCCCGGAGAGGGTGACCTCGAAGCATTTGCACAAGGTGGCGTCGTTCGCACTGTGCATCATCATGCTGCGTCTGTACTTCATCAGGTGGGCTTGTGGGTTGGTTCGACCATCGTATGTCTCTAGCCGAGGTACCCTGAAGTCACCTGGCATAGCTGCCTCGACCACAGCTCGGGTGAAAGGAGACTGATCCCCATAATAAGACTCAGACAGTCTCTCCCAAACTGGCTTGCGAGCCACCTGTCTCTCAACCCTGTCCAGCCTCGCCAAGATTTTCTCCATGAGGGCAGTGGCGCTAGGTTCTTCCTCAGGCAGAAGAAAATGACGACGCCTTTTCGGAGAATGGCTTTGTCGTCGGGGAGAGGGTGACCTCGCCTCAGGCAAAGGGCTCCTTCGGCGTGGAGCTTTGGGTTGGCTGGGCCTCGTTTGCCCTGAAAGGCGTGCCCCGAGGGGCATATTTTCTGTTGAAGACTCCTCACGGGGGTCTTCACTCCCCGAACTGCGGCGCACTACTCTGGGGCTCCTTTCCCGAGGGCGTACCAGTGAAGGAGACCTTTGGGTTTGAGCTTGTTGTGGCCATCTTCTGTCTATCTGTTGTGTCATCTCAGCCACAACAGAGCGTTGGAAGTCACGGAGGAAGCTTATGGTTATGACCAGAGGACGTTCTTCCTCGGGCGCGGAAGTCCCTGGAAGAGTTTGCTCAGCAGCCGGTTTGACTTCAGGCACGGACGGGGACTTTCGGAGTCCTTTGTCCTTAGAACGCCGAGTCTCAACGACGGCAACCTGAGGGTGGATTCCCACAGACGGCGCCAAATGATGTCCAGAGACATCTTCGCTGGAAGACATGGTGGTTTCTGGAGGGACTTCCTGAAGAAGAGAACGCCCGGAGTATAGGTTTCCCAGGGGGAGGTACCTGAAAAGCTCAAAGGAAAAGGTTAAGAGGTCCCCGGGGTGTTTTTCCGGGGAGGAACCTCCGACGCCCAAGTCAGTTTTCGGAGAGGTGAAGGGAAAAGAACACTCAAAGGTTCAGTGGTCTTGCCTGTTTGTATTTTCTCAGCTACTGACTAATAACGGTCAACCAACCAACCGTTTGCAAGGAGCTGCTCCTTGGTATTTATAGGAGTATCTGGCCCGTTCAGATCATGACACGTGTACGGTCAGATGTTCCTGAATTTCTGGGCGTAGGGGGCCAGTAGCCGGTGGCAGGCCCCTCGAGCCTTGGTCCGAGACAGGTTGTGACAAGGCCTGGGCGGCGTCGGCATGTCAGAGCGCCGTTTGAGGTGACTTGTAATGTCTGTGGGCGACATGTCAGAGGCTTCCTTAAATGCTCCTGCCGTACTCCCGAGGTCCCTGGGCGAGGTCGTCCTCTGGTACGGACGATGCCTCTTCGGGAAACATGCCCTCAGTTCGGGGGTCCCCAGCTTCAAGGATCTCCGCCTTCGGCGAGATCATGTTCGGCCCAGGATAGCTGGTGCCTTTATTCCGAAGGCGATTTGTTCACAACCTCAGGGGGGAAGTATCCTCAAGTTTCCTGGCGTGCCGGGCTCGGAGCTCTTCGGCTATCTCCCGAGGTGAATGATCCCACCTTTTCTCGGGTAGCGCCAGTTTCTTCTGGCCATTCTGGTGGCAGGGAGTTCGGCCAGATAGAGGCAATAGCCTTTGGCTATCACATAACACCAACTAAATTGAATAAATAGTGACTTAGTTTTAGGCTAAGAAGTTTTGGCCGTGGCTTGCTACTCCAGTTTTTGTGCCTAGGCTTGCCTAGGGATGGGCATAAAGCGGATCGACCCGCTCCATGGAGCGATCCACCTTTGCTCCATTTCTTTATGGATCAGTCATAATCCGCTTCACTCATTTATAGATCGATCCACAACCCACCCCACCTAACTTATGGATATCCATGGATATCCAATCCATGATATTTTGAAAGATAATGAAAAAAAATTGGAGTTATTTCAAATATTTTTTATAAAGAGAAAGAAATGCACAAAATATAATCTTCAATATATATTTTCTAATAATGTAACAAAGTTTAGGAAAACAACATACCTATTTTTTTGTGAAACAAGAGAATAAAAATAAGAACATGAAAACAATCATTACAATCATTGTATATTGCCCGACAATCTCCACCAATTTGTTGTTTTGTAAAGAACTGTCAAACATGAGACTTAAGTTTACTCTTGCCAGTAGTATATGTATCACTTCCACTCCCTATTGTAGTTGATGTTAATGTTTCATCTTCACCAATTAGGGTTTGTGAGGTTGGATTCATATCATTGTCATCTGCTTGATATGTGGAATTCGAATCCATCTCCATTTCACCTGAAATAAAGAATGCTTACTTCAAATAAATACAAAATAAAACATTCTCTCCAATAACCAGTGATTATAACTTTGCAGAAATCCTCCCAAACCAAAGCTTCAATAGCAAAGAGACTAACACTTGTGATATTCTAGGGTTGCACAAAAGAAGGAAAAGGATACTTTTCAATTTACAAACTAGACACATATTTACATCTAGTGTTTATGCAGAAAAAGCGGCTGAGTTGTATGTTGGATGACTTGAACTAGCACTTGGGTTCTCATCAATAAGAACCAAACCTGGTGGCTTTTGATGTAATAGAAAAACAATGGCTTGAGAAGCACATGTTAATAGTTAAATCAGCTTTTCACCTAGTCAGTTAAAGACAAATCCCCACCTTCTCTATGCTTGAGACTAACTTAAGGCATGGCTTGATGAACAATGACCAACGCCATACATCATAGTTAGAATTCATTCAGATTAATAGTTAGGTGATTGGAGCAAACAAAGCAATATAAACGAGTTTCTAACATTAAATAAATATAACTAAAAGACAAGTTCTATCTGATAAATAAATAAAAAATAAAACATTCTAACAACTAATCAATAATCATAGTAGAAATTATACACTTCAAACTCTAATTAAGAAGTGGCCTCGGCACTGCAAGACAAGAAACACTAGTGGTTTTCAGCCTTTCATTGCTTATATGAAATCTTGTTCTCTAGTGATAGGAAAATCAGAAAGCTTTCTCTAGCAAACCTTAAACTCCATATCTGATTAAACCTAGAAAGAGAATGAGAGCAACAAAACCCTAATGAAAGAAACAAAACCCTGGGTCTTGAAATTACCTGCTGGAACCATGGAAAAATGGGAGGGACGATAGATATGGATTAGTGGATTTGGAAAGGCCAAGAGCCATTGTCACGGAATGGGGTCCCAGTGACCCGACGACCTTAACTTGTAGGCCCTTAGGGACTTTGAATCCTATTTAGTTACTATTGGCTAACCATTACTTGTAGGTAAATTAAAACAACTTACCTGCAACTAGTTTTTTAGCCTACCCTGCAATAAGGTATGCATGCATTTGTCCTGGCGATGCAGTCAATTAACTAAATCATTTCAAAAACATCACTCAAGCTTTACATTTAAAAGTACTTAAACCGTGCCAAGACAATGAAATACTAGTTACTTCAACTTAAATTAATAGTTTGTGCACATTTAACATCACTAGCATGCATCCAAAAGTAACTAAATGGTTTTATACAAAAAATGTATCTTAATAAAGCAAACATCTTAGTACATAAGGTACTATATTCATACAAGGCAAAATTCTTAACTAAGATCCTTTGCTTGAGCCCCACCTTTGAGCTATCAAGCTCCAAGTGCATGCCTTTCCTTATCCTTGTGCACCACTTAGCCTTTATACTGTAAAGGCATAACATTTAGTTAGTACAAACTTAACTCACAAGCAAACTTAAAATCTGAAGGATTCTAGAGAACAGTGTACCTGAAAAAAGAAAAAACTTAACCCACAACTATCTACTAGTTGTTAGGCTAGGCCGAGGGTTAGAACCGCCATAATAAACTTAAGGGAGTGAGTACATTAATGTACTCAGTAACTGATCTCTTAGGGTACCTGCAAAGAAAATAATAAGCAAGCATGCAAGTATGGCATACAACAAACAACCAATCAACCAACAAACAATCACAGGACAATAACATAAAATATATGCAATGCATGAATGTATGATATGCAACACACAATCCTTAGGACTTCTTGCACCTTAGGTGCCTTATTCTTGCCATGAGCTCAAACGGTGGAGGTACTTAAGAGACTAGCCCTTGTATCCTGAATACTTTACCTCCGTTAAGTCTTACTTATGGGTCCTAGAATAAGTCATCACCTCCTCTCAAAACTTGCCCATCTTACCCTTAATTTATTGTACAAGGTAGCCATCTTATGTGGTCTAACTTGCCAAGCTCCTAGAGCTTAGCTTATAGCTCATTAATGGCTCATTTACCAAACTAAATTGTACAGTTGGGATTTTCTTAGGTTTCCTCTTCAATTCCCTTAGGTTTGAGACCTATCTCCTAGGCCAATGTAGCCTCTGCAGCTCGACTTAATCCCTTTAGTGCCCCTTGACAACTTAAGCACTTTTAGCCCTTATCCACTCTACCTAGCTCTGCCATAACCACACTACTTAGCTACCTCTTAAATAATGCATAATTCTTAACTTAGGAATGAATCTTAGCCCAACCAAGGCTACAAAACATCTTAAAATATCCTAGGGATGATAATCAAGGTTTTGAGACATTCTTAAGATGCCCCGGGCTTAAGGAACTAATGCCTTGGCGACGCCATTGGTGAAACATTGCCTAAGGCATCAACACTAAAAAATCTTGGAGGTTTATCAGTGATGGGTTGCCAATTCACGTTGCCAGTGGTGAAATGTCACCAAATGGCATTGCCAAGGGCGACGTTTCGTCAATGTACTATAGCATTGCGTGACAACATGCGAACTTGCACAAAACTTACTCAAACTTTCCCATCCCAATGCCAATTCACATGGGTCTTGTTTCTAATTCATTCCCACATATAATACTATATTTTGATGCATTATTTGAGATAAATCAACTTGAACCCTTAACTCAAATTCATCCACAAAGAAAAAATTAAAGCACAAGCACACTTGAGCTCAACCAAGCCCTCTTGAGTTCCAATCCTAAAACCAACATTATATAGCACCAAGAACCTAAAATCAAGACCATCTTTAGCTACTCAAAAAACTTAGAACTAGCTCAAACCAAACCAAGAAGCTTACCTTAGGTTTCAAGTCCAAAACAAGAATCAAAGAGTTAGGTTAAAGCAAGAACACCAAAAATGAGCTTAAGGCTTCTTGTAATCACCTTGGGGCTTTCAAATTCAATGGAAACCTGTGGAATTGGGGAGGTTTAAAGTAGAAATTTTTTTAGGGAGAAGGAGCTATGAATTTTGGGAAAGAAACAAATGGGTAAAGAAAGTCAACTAGCCCAAAATATCCTAACCACCCCACTAAAGCATACTTCTTGTTTTCTTGCTCCTTGATCCTCAAGTTCTCATTTGTTTTACTTTGGCCACTAAACACTCATCCAAAACCATCCCTCCTTGGTCCTAAAGGATGCCCAAAAGCCTTTTACACTTAGCCTCTTGGACACTTAAGCCACCTAAGACATAATGGCTTAATTGAGCACTTAGTGCAATTTTTGCACTTTTCTTTCAAATGATGGTTCTAATAGCTAGGATAACTAATGGCCTTGAATTAACTAGTCAAAATTCCTTACATGGCTCTAATTTCACCAAAATTACAGTCATGCCACTCACTTTGGCCAAAATTACCATTTTACCCTTTTGACTCTTAAGAGTCAAATCCCATTTAGGAACTTATCTTTACTTAAACTTAGCTTTTGTTCCTTGCTTAATAAGGTGCTAACTTAAGGTGCTTAAGTGAAACACTTAAATAAAATACACTTACCCGGTCAAATGTAGTCGTTAGCTAGGACAGTCGTCACAGCCATCGTGATCGTAACCCTAAAAGATGAGTTGACGCAGCAATACGACAGAGTTGGGCAATGGCATTAGGCCGTTGTAGGACTATATGACAACGAGATAGGAGTAGAGTAGTCGGTTTCCATTATGGAAGAAAGACACATATATGTGATAGTAAATATATACTAGTTATATATGAGCTCAAAATATATCTAATCCATCGCATCGGACTGTTGTGAATTTATATAGGGATTTCAATATGAGTTCTTTTGTTTCATCTTTGATCAATAAATAGATGAAATGAGCTAAAGACAAATAATAAAAAATTCAACTAATGGGTTGGAAAATAGAAGTGAACAAACAAAGGTTGTATGTATGGATTCACAAATATGTATGGATTCACAAAAATCCTATGGATAGGAACTAAAAAAGAGATATGGAAATAGTTCTTTCTGAGAGTTCAATTATCAATATTATTACTTTAATTTTCAATTCCAAGTTTGGAGTTGCTTCAGCTAGTTGAATCTTAGTGATGGAATAATTAACTCAAAAGTCATTGGATAATTGTATCATTAACCATTTCTTTATTTTTGTGTGAGGAACTTATCATGAATGCATTGATTTCTGCCGCTTCCATTATTGTTGCTGGTTAGCTGTTGGACTTGCTTCTATTGGATCAGGAATTGGTCAAGGCACTACTGCCGGCCAAGCTGTAGAAGGTATTGCAACATATAGCTCGAGGCTAAGGGAAAAATACGAGTTACTTTATTGCTTAGGTTGGCTTTTATGGAAGCCTTAACAATTATTGGTCTGGTTGTAACATTGCCCCTTTTATTTGCCAATCCCTTTGTTTAGTCCTATAAATATGAGAATTCTATATTTTTTTTTTATGAATTAAGACTTACTCTTTACTTTTTCAAAGTATATCAAGATTTCACTCCTACAATTACTTATTCCTCGGACAATAATACATGGGAAGGATTAATTTGAGGATGAGGAATTGCCGTGCCGACTTACTTTTTTCCTTCCCCATTTATCTTAGTTCAAAGGAAATCCTTTTTAGTTTATTTAAGGAGCACTACAAGAATTGAGGTTTTTTGTCATTGACATGAGACCTGATCCCTAATTCTAATAATGATTATTTTTTTGGGAATTTTCTTTAATTGAAATGAAAAAATATACATTTCTATAGAATCTTTTTTTTATTCTGTATAGTTAAATTAAAATTAAAAAATAAATACTAAAATAAATAAAAAAAATCAATAATAAATATAAAAATATATAGGAAAAATAAAAATGGGTTGTGATAGCCGAAGTGCTATCGCCCTGGCCACTGACTGCGGAGAAGAGGGTGGCCAAACGCCCGACGTATGCGACCTCGGAAGCCCCATCGTACCAACCTCAGAAAATTACCATGTCGCCTCTCCGTCAGAGGACGAATAAACCAACCTCGGAAGAGTGCATAACCCCGAAGAGACGGTATCACCCCTGGGAGAGATCCCTGCTTGTTCCCCTAAAGGGTAACGTCGGCTGAAGGGACCCCGGAGGAGCGATGGGCGATGCTAAGGAGTCTCTGACATATTCGCCCGTACGCACTAGACGTTGACCTCGAGCTTCTGACAGGCCACTGTAGTCCATGCTCTGGCACACTGAGGCGCGCTTCTCGACAAACCACTATCCGAGAAAGCCTGCACACAGCTGGTCACTTTTCTGCTCAGAGGTACGAATAGCATCCGCCCCTACACGTGTCACCATCAGAGGGGTTCATTTTCCCTATTTACCACAAGAGAGGCTCTGGGTAAGGGGGGCTCTTTTGGGCACTTTTTGGGGGCAAGACAGGGGCCTTGATAGGGCTCCAGAGTTCTAGCCTTCCTGACTATTTTCTCAAAGACATGCCAGAAAAACGCCTCCGGCGAGATTCTTTCCCTCATGGGCATGCCGGAGAAAAATGCCCTGCAAGTCTATTTTAGGCTCACTCTTTGTCATTTAGACGCACTGACTTGGGCGTCGGAGGCTCCTCCCCGGAAAACCACTCCGGGGACCTCCTAACCCCTGTTTTCTGTATGTTTCAGGCCGGACTGTTTGGGGACGTCCACTGTTCAGGTTCTCTCCAGCATCAGAAATCCTTCACGGCCACCGCTATCCACCATCGGACGGCAACCTGCGACGTTTTACCGGAGGTCCTTGCCACCCCCGTCGTGTAGCCACGGTGGGAACACAAACGATGGCGTACGACGCGCCATCATTTGGCGCCGTCTGTGGGAACTTTCCAGGCAGCCGTGGTCAAAAACTTAGCGTTCTAAGGACAAAAGGCTCCCTGAGGCCCCCGTCTGCGCCGGAGACTCGCCCGGCGGCCGAACAGTTAAAGAACAGGGACTTCCCATCCCGGGGATGATCATCCTCTGGATATCACCGTGGCTTTCCTGCATAATTTCCCACGCATCGCCGTGGTCGGAGTACTACAGCGGGTAGACCGAAGATGTTCGTGTGCAAATATCTAGCCGAGGTACCCCCCCTTTTTTTCTCTCAACCCCTTCGATGAAGGGAAATAGTGGAGATCCAAGAGTTCGGGGGGAAACAGAGAATAGTGGGATGAATACCCAAAAGACATGTTTCCCTTTGGAACATGACGGACGGGAAAGGTAGAATTGGCGCTATCCAGACCCCCCCGTCGAAAGAGTTCGGGCCAATGGAAGGTTGTTGTTCCTCAGAAAATGACACCGAGAGCACTACCCTGAGAGGACGCCTGCGTATTGATATTAAAAACAGGCAAAAGGCTATGATCCTGCTCCAAGTGAGTCGCCCACGAGCGACGACAAAAAGAATAGGGTAATCGGGCAAGTGCACCGAACTACAAAGATAGTACAACGTGTACAAGCCCAGAGGGGCATTATAACCCCAGGCGCTAGAAGATTATTGCCGAAAGACCAGAAACAGAAAAAGGGGTAATCCAACGAAGACCGAACATAGGCAAAAGCCAAAAGAAGGAACTCCCGGCCGAAGAAATCCCAGGCGCAAAAACGCTGCGGCACGGGAACAGTACCTCGGATGCCCGAGGAGGGGGAGGTCGCCTGAGGTAGCGTATTCGGTTGATAAAGTGCCGAATCACCTAAGCCCGGCATTGTTAGCGGAAAAAACCTAGGACAAGGGAAGGAAAAATGCCCCACAAAGAGGCATATTCCAATAATCCTGAAAATCTTTATGAAATGACAAAAAGTACAGAAAATGTTTCGGACAGTTTTCCTTGATTGAAAAGGAACAACGTCGGTAAGAAAAGGGCCGTTATAGAAAGGCATCGGCAGAAAGAGGTGCAGAACAACGCGCAAAAAGAGGTGCGAATAAACACATCCAAGAAGGACGAGAATGGCCAAAAAATGCACTAGCACCCGAAAGACTGCCTTCGGAATAAAATACCCGAAAGATTTCCGTCAGAGTAGGTAACCCGAGAGATGGTCCACTGCCAACAACGCCTGAGGCGAAATGCTGCGAAAAAGCGGTAAACCACCTCATTTCGCGAAACCCCTACTAATTAAGCAGGCAAAAGGCATACAAATGCCTACTTAAAGGAACATAGTACACGAAGATGGCATATTAATGTCGGCAGCATAACGGCTTCAGTCTTTAGACAAAGGAGGCCAAAAAGTTCGCCATTTACTTCGGAGTGAAATGGCATTTCGGTTCACCAGCTTAGTTCTGAGGCAACAAGCGAGTGGAGCCCCCGAATAGAAGTACGCACAAGGAACTATGTAAAGTTTGGGAGAGGCAGAGGGGAGAAGACCCAGAATAGCCGAGAAAATTCCTTGGTAAAATTGGGAATTATCAGACAAACTTCCCGAAAAACCTTACTCCCCTGCAAAGACCAGTTTCCACTTGGAGCAATACAGCTACCAAGGGAAACGCGAGTGATTCGGCGGAAAGAGGAAGTAACCTCGGTTTGAAAAACCAAACCCGAGCCACCCCCGGGAGCATGAACGATCTCAGGAAAAATGCCTTCCCCGAAAAAAGCGGCCATGGGCGCAAAATCGCGCTAAACGCCAAAAGCAGATCACGTTCTCCGAAAGGCCAAAAACCAAATTACTTCGGAGAAGAACCTCGACCGCTAAGAAAGAGGACCTCGCGTCCCGATTTGGCGACTGAAATCGACCATCAAAAAGAGAACAAGCTCGGAGGAATGCTCGGCAAGGAAAAAAATAGCCTCGAAATGGGGAGCCAAGCTCGAGCCACTCCCCGAAGCGTGAATGAGTTCCGGAGTGGAGAAGTGTTTTCTCCATAAAGGGTGGTCGTAGGCGCGAAAGTGCGCTGAACACCAAAAGGAGGTCCTATTCTCTGAAGGGCCAAGACAGAACTTCGAGGGCTACCTCAGAAGAAAAACTTCGGCCACTGAAAAAGGACCTCGCTTAATGAAGGGCAAGGTCCGAAAAAGGGCATTATCAGCTTGGCAGCATCAAAGGGAGAAAATTGAGAAATACCCCAGAAGAGTTCTATACTTAGAATTTCGTTCTATACTTAGAATTTTTAGGTAAGCAGGTTGTACTTAAGAAATTTCTCTTTTCTCCTGCACAGGTTACCCGCTGAACAAGGCTGAAGCACGCATGCTCAAAGGCTACGTTTCCTTCTCCAAAAAGAAGGTCGGCACGGCGTTCATCAAAGGCAATCTAGTGTTCGCCTGAAAAGTCTTTGATAGCCGAGAAATTGTGGTCGGTCTGCAGAAAGGCCAGGGAATGGTTTCCCGAAGTCCCTTAGCCGAAAGTAGCCAGGGCAACTGGAAAACAAAAAATTGCTCAAAGTGAAGAAATGAAGAAGAAATCCATTAAAAAAGGTCTTTGATACAAGAGGAGTACAAGAAGAGCACGAAAATGAGCATGAAAATGAAAAACCCTAGGATATCTAAGGATCCCCAGCGACGCGAGAAGTTCCAGCTCCCATATCTCTAGCCGTCGCCTTCGGCGCAGGTAGAGGAGCAGGTGGCAGGTTGAGGTGATCAGCTTTCGACCAAGTCCATCGGGGACCCTCGGGAATATCCAGGGCCGAAAGAAAGGAGGTCTCGAGGTCTGGGTATCATTGCAGAAACTGATGGCGAGCTAGACAAAAGCCGTCCTGAAAGGATACCTTTGACATTTGGACAGCTTTGTCCCTTTCGACGTCCAGCGTGTCCGCCTCGTTCTCAAGACCAACAACCTTTTTCTCGAGACCCAGAATCTTCTTCTTAAGATTGGCAATCCTCCACACCAATCCCTTCGCGTTCCTCCTCTTCCCCGCACCCCTCCTCAGAAAATAGACCCTTGCTTGAAGAGCTGCCTTTTCGGCAAGAGTTCTTTTCAGAAGGGCATCTTTTTCTTCTTTTTCCTTCTGAATAGCCTCATTGGCCGAAGACAAGCGCACAGCCTCCTCACCAAGGTCGTGCATTTTACTGGAAAAGTCCTTCAGAAGGTCCGTTTGGCCTATCAGGAACTCATCCCGGAGTAGAGCCACCTTTTCCCTGGCTATGCGCCTTAACTCGACATTGGCTAGGTCCGAGTTAGCACAGAAGAGCCTGGACTTCTCCAGTTCACTTTCGGCCTGAGCTCGGGCAGAAGACTGCTCTGCCGCCCAAACTCGGAGGTGCTCGCTGTACCCCAAAAGCTACAAAAGGAGAAGGAGAAAATCCTCAGTAAAAGAAGCATAAGGGAAGGCGAAACACTTAGGCAAAAAAGAGGAGGCCAAAAGGATTACCTGAGCGGCGTGCTCAGAAACTCTGGCGGCGAGGATATCTCCCGAAGCACATTCCTCAGCAACCGCCATCTGGGAAGCCTCGGTGAGAATACCCCTCGCCATCTGGGGAGCCATCTCTCGGCAATCCCCGGAGAACAAGTTCATGTCCTCCGTGAAAGACCAAAATGGCTCCCTCGGAACTTTATTTTTCGGGAGAAGGGAACCCCGAAGAGCCCTCCTTTGGGCATGATCAACCATCCATACGGGGGCCTGTTGGTCCTCTGCAAAACGGAAGGGCGTGAATCAGAGAGGACTCCTTGAAAACACAAGTTATAAGGGAGCATTCGACGCAAACCTGGCACAACCCCGGTTGCCTCCTCCGCAAAGGCCGGAGTATGCTTGCCTTTATCCTTGCGATGTCTTTCCAGCTTTTTAGCAGGAGGACTCTCAGGCAAAGAGCCTAAGAGCTCCACCGACGAGGTGGGGCTCGACGGAGTGAAAAGGGTGACCACCCCGGCAGGCACCTCGGCTGCAGCAGAAAAGGTCGCAGCCACTCCGGAGGGGTCAGGAACTCTGGAGGATATCGGAGTGACATCAACCATGGCCAAGGTTGCGGTAACATCGGTGGAAGTAGCAATAACTTCATCGACCTCCACCACATCTTCCGAAGGTGGAGTAAGGGCTCTCTTCTTTGACTTCTTGGCCGAAGATGGTCCGCTCCCAGTAGACTTACGTCTTTTGGAGCCACTTTTCTTTGATTGTTCTCCCTTCTCTACCTGACCAAGGAAGAGACTCTTGTAGTAGGCGGCAGAATCGTCAGCCATCTCTGAAAAAAGGGGAAAAAGCGTCAGTATGAGTCCAAAAAAGCCACTCAAGCCAAGGATGTGAGTCCCAAAGCGGTTAACCAGAAAAAGAGCTTCCGGGAAGAAAGGAAAAACGTTAGCAAAAACTGAAAAAATATGACTTCCCGAGAAAGGCACTCACGAAAGGCCTTGCCAAAATCAGGATTCCTGGATGCCGTCATAAATAATGGTCGAAAATCGCTCCGCCGTGCAGACCGCCGCTCAAAGAAATGAAAAAGGCGAGAGAAAGCGAGAGCAAGAGTGAGAGTAAAGAAAAGGCAAATGAGAAGAATGGCAAGGGGAAGCTTATTAGAAGGAGGAAAGGGCAATCGAAAAAGAGTCATAACTACTACGTGGGAGCGAAACGTCACCAAAATTATCCTTCCCACGCAAAAAGATGAGCCATACAAATCAACGCTTGCCACGTGTCGACCATCGCGAGAAACTAGGGCATGTTTTCTGATATCCTGAAGATTAGGGTACATCCCCAAATTGACATGCCCAGTTTCAAGGCATGACAGGCCACTGACTTAAGGCAGAAAGGGTTGGAAATCTTGGCGACGTCGAAAGGCAGGTATGTGACATCCGCCCGAGTCAACTACGCCCTTAAAATGGCTAAGTACTTCTTTGCAAATGATATAAGCTGGATCCTCTAAAAGTGCTCCCGAAAGGGTTACGAGCCGAAGTCACACTTCGGCTTTCCGAAGTAAAGCATAACTGCTTCACCATCCAACAGCGTGCACGCGTCACACAGCGCGGGGAACTGGGGCATGTCCCTCTAACATCGCGAAAACCCAGGCACGGCCACCCTTGACTGACACGCCTGGCGAAAGGACACGGCGAATTCGCAGACCCGTGGCAGAAAAAGCAAAAAGAAAAAAGTGACGGACATTCCGAGGACGCCCAGAAAACCCGAGGAGTGCTACCTTGGCTCCGAGGAAGCGACTTCTGAAACAAGGCCAATTTCCAAGAAAAGATTCAGACGCCAGGCCGGCGGAAGAACCTTCTCGAAAACAAAGCCGAAGCCCCTGCTCCGGCTCTCCGGGAGAGGGCATGTGATAGCTGAAGTGCTATCGCCCTGGCCACTGACTGCGGAGAAGATAGTGGCCAAACGCCCGACGTACGCGACCTCGGAAGCCCCATCGTACCAACCTCAGAAAATTACCATGTCGCCTCTCCGTCAGAGGACGAATGAACCAACCTCGGAAGAGTGCATAACCCCGAAGAGACGGTATCACCCCTGGGAGAGATCCCTGCTTGTTCCCCTAAAGGGTAACGTCGGCTGAAGGGGCCCCGGAGGAGCGATGGGCGATGCTAAGGAGTCTCTGACATATTCGCCCGTACGCACTAGACGTTGACCTCGAGCTTCTGACAGGCCACTATAGTCCGTGCTCTGGCACACTGAGGCGCGCTTCTTGACAAACCACTGTCCGAGAAAGCCTGCACACAGCTGGTCACTTTTCTGCTCAGAGGTACGAATAGCATCCGCCCCTACACGTGTCACCATCAGAGGGGTTCATTTTCCCTATATACCACAAGAGAGGCTCTGGGTAAGGGGGGCTCTTTTGGGCACTTTTTGGGGGCAAGACAGGGGCCTTGAGAGGGCTCCAGAGTTCTAGCCTTCCTGACTCTTTTCTCAAAGACATGCCAGAAAAACGGCTCCGGCGAGATTCTTTCCCTCATGGGCATGCCGGAGAAAAATGCCCTGCAAGTCTATTTTAGGCTCACTCTTTGTCATTTAGACGCACTGACTTGGGCGTCGGAGGCTCCTCCCCGGAAAACCACTCCGGGGACCTCCTAACCCCTGTTTTCTGTATGTTTCAGGCTGGACTGTTTGGGGACGTCCACTGTTCAGGTTCTCTCCAGCATCAGAAATCCTTCACGGCCACCGCTATCCACCATCGGACGGCAACCTGCGACGTTTTACAGGAGGTCCCTGCCACCCCCGTCGTGTAGCCACGGTGGGAACACAAACGATGGCGTACGACGCGCCATCAGGTTAAAAGTGATATAATACAAAAAGGGACAGAGTTCTTTTTTTTTTCTTAAGTCCATCTAAAAGAAAATAGGGGATCATATGAAAAAAAATGTAACTAATTCTTTCGTTTCCTTAGGTCACTGGCCATCTGCCGGGAGTTTCAGGTTAAATATTGATATTTTAGTAACAAATCCAATGTGAGCATTCAAATATCTGTCCTACAATCGTTCATGAAGGTACTCCTAATTGGGTGAAAACCATATCAACAAGTCTTCTATCTTGCAAATAAAACATATCCTGTCTAGATCAAAATTTTGAAATGATACCTTTATTTCCATGCGTTCCAGCTACCTTATCCCCTAATTTGATTTGGCGTTTCTGTGAAAAATAGACATGAATCATTTTTGAATTATAAGTGGAACCCCCTTTTTTCTAGATCCATCTCACATTGACAACTCGACCCCTACCACCTATAGGTAATTTTAGACAAGTTTCCTTTGAAGTGGATACCTGAATCCCAAGTATGGCCCGTAATAATCTATCTTCTGGAGCATACGATGATTCTTTCGACAACTGAGGCGTTAATTTACCTACTAAAATATCGCCTGTCCCCACCCAAGATCTCAGCATCACAATTCAATTCTTTTCTAAATTGTGGAGTAAATGGGCTTCTAGTTGGGGTACTTCATTAATGATCCTTTCGAGACCTTGACTTGTTATATGTGTTTGAATTTCATATTTTCGTATGTGAAATTAATTATAAATATCTTCATATACTAGACGCTCACTAATGAGTGTCGCATCCTCAAAATTGTAACCTTCCTATGGTATATAAGCGACTAATATGTTTTTGCCCAAAGTGAGTTCGCCACCAACTCCATGGAGTCCTTTTCTATTCACATGGAATAGCTTTGTTTTAAAGAACTTCAAATTCCCATATGTCAAAAATAAAAAGAAATGTAACCCAAGAAAGTCTTCCTTATCAAAAGGGGCTTATGGTAAGGGCCATTCGCAACCAAAATTTGCACTTAGAAGTATGTTAATGTCAATGTATGAATTTTTTTCATTATTCGTTATTTCCGGGACTTTCATTGCATTCACTTACAACAAGAAACAACCACCAGTGTTTGGTACAACACCTGCATTTTGGTGCATTTTTCTTTCTTTCTTTGGTCTTTCATTTCATCATATTCCTAATAACTTATCCAATTACAACGCCACTAATGCACCTTTTTTATCAAATCTTAGGGACATGGTCTAATCATGAGGGTAGTATTTTATCATGGTGTCGGATCCCAAATTTTTATGGATTCCTTATTTGTTACTGGGGTTGACCCCAAAGCCATAATGTCTCAAGAGGAGGCCATCTGGAAAGTCTTTTTTCTTTTTTTTGCCTCAAACTTCATGAAGAACTCCATTCTATCTCTCCCATGTTACGAACAAAAAAGTGGGTTTGTAACCCAGTTGTACACTTCATTCTTTCTACGAACCCTTGTCGATTCTGAACTTCGTTCACAAAGGAACTGGACTTTTGATGGACTAGTCCTTTTTTATGTGCCGCTTTACCCTCAAAGGAAAATGAGCTTTTCTGCTCTGGGTGCTAGGGGCTCCCCTGGTGGTTCACAAGAAAGAAAAAGGACTCATCCTTTGTTACATCTGGCATGAGATGATAAAGAGAAAGCTTTGTCTACCGATGAATAGCGGATTGACAGAGCTTTTGGTGTTGCTTTGTTTTTCTCTCCTTTCTTATCAGCGACTTCTGATCCTTTTGTTCAAAATTTCTTCAGTACCAAACCACTTGCAGAATCAAATATTGTTCCTATAAAAAAATTTGTCGATTATGCGTTTGAATACCTTAAATGGGGTATCAATACAGGTAAGGTGCTTCTTTTTCGACTCAGTTGACTGTGTCTCTCACCGGAGATGATTTAACTACAACCTGGTCATTTTGGGGTAGTTTCAAACTTT